>JAPYZM010002144.1:0-35029 GCA_030522845.1 Psyttalia concolor
TGGGGGGTTTCTCCTGGTCATGAAACGTCGACGTTTTATAAAATTAGCGATTTTCATTTTTGGGGTGAAACCAATAACTTTCTATCGGGAAGTTGAAAATTATTTCAATTCATAAACTCTTATTTTTCATTTCTTTTCCCATAATATTAATTAACAAAGTACAGTCCTCATTATTAAAATCTTGCGTTAATGTATTTACTTTAATATTAAGCTGTAGTTTAAGAAGATAATGGCAAAGCTCGGATCTTGGGAATTTTTACTCCCTAAAAAATTCCACAAAATTCACTTGCTTTGTTTACCCACGTCTGATATTTTTCTTTTTTTCTTTATTTTTTAAATCCCTCTCTTGAATTTTATGAATTCACGGTGCATCTGTATTCAGCCCCATTCCGAGCGAGCGTAGCGACGTCAGTGGGTGGTTGGAGGAGGAGGGGGAGGGGGAGGGAGATAGAGAGGAATGGAGGAGGAAGAGGAGAAGTGTTAATATTTACTAAGCAAATCCCTGTACTCGAACTGAAATCTCTTGGCTTCATTTGGCAAATGTTGGAAGGCAGCAGTTGAACTTATAACATCAAAGAAAATGCTCTCGAGAATCATCTTGGAATAGAGTGAGAGAAAGCGAACGACTGGGTACAGATGACGGGGAAAAATTTTTCAACTGGGGATCGAGACGTGTGAACGAGGAAAAAAATTCAAAGATGAGTTTTATCCAATCATGGAGGAATCCCGAGATGTTCTTGTGAATACGATTGGCGATTCGTGGAGATTACCCGATTGAGAGGGGGTGGTTTTTTTTTTCGCTGCTGATGGGAGAATTATGTGACGGGGAAATTCAGGATTTATTTTATTATACGGGAATATGTGGGGGGATCACTGGGGATGCGCAAGGATGAATACTCCGAATCACATTTCAGATGGTGAAAATAATTAATTACGTCAGGGACGGAAACGAGAGCGATTGCGGCGGATTTTTGAGGATAAAAACAATTTTTTATTGGCCTTCTTTGGAGTCGGGGAAAGAAAAATTTAATTATTGAAATTTTCTCATGTGAAAATTAAGTTTAAATCGCAACTTTGGACATTGGAAGTCTTTGAGGGCCAGTGGAACTTGTGGGATTTTTTTTTAACAAAAAAAAATAAGGCAATTTCAAAATTCAATAGATTTTCGCTTTTAAAAATCTTGACATCCGAGGGAAGAAAATAATTAGGCAAACTTGCGATTTGATTTTTTTTCGGAATTAATAACGACTCGTAAATGCGAATAGTTAGCGACTCGTGAAATACGAGTAACGACAAGCCGCGATTTGCGCGAATTATGAATTTTTAAGATTACCAAATTGTCCATGAACTTCAAATAATTTCCCCGGAGTTTGGGGCGGGTCCTGTAACTGGAGAATTTTCTCATCCCAGTCGCCAATTTTCCCAAGCAATATCATTATTTGCGAGAATGCTGTCCACATTGGAGTAATTTTTCAAAATTCATCTTCCGATATTCGATAAAAGGAGAGAAAATAGAATTTAAAAAAAACGAGAAATTCAGTTGGCGCTCGGTGGTTAGGTTCGATTCCCTCCACCAAGTGGATCGGTACCAAATGGTAACCTGATTTATACGGGTGTTTTCGTCTTTCGTGAAACTCCCCCGGCCAAAAGAGTAAGTACGAAGTCACCCCACCCCCTCATCGCCCCTTTAATTTCAGACCTCCCAAGGTACACCGATTCTCATTCCTCAAGTGCCTTAGTTTTTAGTATCAGAATGGATCTGGTGTGCAGGTGTTTCCCGGGCTGTACCAGTTGCTGAACCTTATCCTCCTCGTTATCTAGATATTTCTCTGCAAAAGTTGAGAAACTTTTTCTTATTGCCAAAGGATCTTGTTGATATATACCCGCAAGAAAAAAAAAATGAGAAAATGAGGAGCAAAAATCACTTCCGAAGAAAGCGTATACATTGGAAAATTTTTTCCCAATATTTCGAAATAAATTGTCAAAACGTGCAACAGCCTCTCGAGGGCAATTGCCGTCCAATTTTCCTCGCAGACTTGTAGGAAAATTTTTTAAAAACAAAAATGAAATGAAAAAAAAATCGTAGAAACTAATTACAAATAAATCCCCAACCATTCGGCTCTCATATTCATCGAATCCCAAATAAACAATTATCACATACCTCTCGACTCTCCTCGAGACCTCGTCGAAATCAATTGTACCATTGTTTGTCAATTCGATGTGGAACAAATTGTACACGTTCATTATTCTCCCTCTCTTTGATTAATCGTTCCACCAATATTTTTGTTTCAAAAATAATGACTGGCGTAATTAATAGAATTTCCAATAGAGCTCTCATCGAAAATTTTCCATTGATGGAGAGAAACAAAACGAGCAGATTATGGAGATTAAAATGCTTTATTTTTCTGTTGAATTCCACAATAATTAATCCTCGCAAGCTTGACGAAATTCTCTATTTATGGATTAAAAATTGAAAATGGATGAAATTCCAGAACCACTGGCAAATCAATTGACTTTTATTTATTTTTATTCGTTCATTAAAAAAGGGTTTCAGACGTTGAGCCAAACCTTGTGAGGATAATTTGAGCCCTTATGAAGATCGCATCAATCAAATTGAATTGAAAGGTTCATAGAAAGGTTCTATGAGGTCTTAGGAACTTTTGAGGTCTTATGAGGGGCGTCTGGAGGGTGCGTAGATTCGATGAAGGTCATAATGAACCATCCAAAAGTCGTATAAACCTGATTAAGTCCCTAAGAGACCTTGTGGAGGTCATACAAGGGCCATACGGCTATAAAATAAAAGTAAGGGCTCTCTAAGACCTTACGAAAGTTATCCATAAATTAAAATCCCAGAAATTATATAATTAGGTTCCAGAAATGATATTGAGCATATCATCAATAATTAAATTGACAAATTATTCATTTCTAAATTAAAAATAAATCATTGAGTAATTTTTATTTATTCATTTAATTAAGTTCATTAAAAATAAATTTTAGAAATTGAGTAGGACGTCGTGATGAGAATCTGAGCCCTTATGAAGGTCACATAAATTCGCATGAGATCATGAAGGGCTTGACGAAAGAAGGACACGGCTCGTAGAAATCAAAAGGGCTCCGGGAAGGTTAATTAAGGTCTTATAAAGGTCATCTGGAGGATGCGTAGATTCGCTGAGGCTTATAATGCGCCTTCCAAAAGTCCTATAACCCCGATGACGTCTCTAAGAGACCTTGTGGAGGTCATACAAGGGTCATACGACTATAAAATATAAGTAAGGGCTCTATTAGACCTTACGAAGGTTATCCGTAAATTAAAATCTCAAAAATTATATAATTAAGTTCTAGAATTGATATTGAGCATATCATCAATAATCAAATTCACTTATTATTCATTCCTAAATTGAAAAGAAATAATTGATCAAATTTTATTTATTTATTTAACTAAGTTTATTAAAAATAAGTTTTAGAAATTGAGTAGGACGTCGGGATGAGAATATGAGCCCTTATGAAGGTCATATAGATCGGCTTGAGATAAAGGGCTTGACGAAAGAAAGATACGCCTCGTAGAAATTGAAAGGGCTACAGGAAGGTTAAATAAGGACTTATAAAGGTCATCTGGAGGATGCTTAGGTTCGCTGAGGCTTATAATGCGCCTTCCAACAGTCCTACAACCCCGATTACGTCTCTAAGAGCCCTTGCGAAGGTTATGCGACTATAAGGGCCCTAGACCTTATGAAGGTTATCCACGTTCAAATAAAAATCTTAAAGGTCATATAAGTTAGATTCTAGGGAGAATCTGATAATGCCATCAGTAAAACATCCTCACCAATAGAGCAACGTCACCAAAATCCTCAGAAAAAAATTCAATTATTCTTTGCAAATAAAAACAAGGGAAAAAATAAATAAAAAGAAAAACAAATCAATGAGATGAAAACTTTAGTTTTCGGACATAACCACAAAACTAGAAGCTACTATTCCAATACAAAACTCGACGGGTATAATGTGGTGTACAAAGTTTGCCTCGAGTTTTGAGGGAAAAGCGAGAAGAGAGGAGGCTGCAATGAGTATACCTACTGCAAGTATACCTACTACTCTATATTGCTGTATAGTAGGGGAGGGGGGGGGGAGGAGGGGGGTGATATCCCAACTCCTCGGTGATTTCGCTCGGTGCAGATTTTATTTCGCTATTAGCAGATGATAAAGCCCAGTCTCGCTGTTGGTTGGGTGGGTGGGGCTGGGAATATTCTTCCTCGTAAGGCGGAAGAAGGAAGAGCAGTCGTTCAAAAGAGGAAAAAAATACGGGCGGGAGGGTAGAGCATTCGGCCACTAGTTTGCGAAGAACTCAGTTAGTTTGGTAACTGTTTTCCGTTCTTCTGTTTCTTCGAACAGTCTTTTCCCCCGCTTCGCCAGTTGAATTCGGCTCTCTAGGGTTGTCTATGTCACTCGGCATCTCTCTTTTATCTGTTTAAAAGTTGGCGTTATTATTGCTTCACCACTCATTGCAATGGGTGAAGCTTCCACACAGCCGGGGGAATTCATTCGTCGTAAATTTTTTTTTTATCGTTTTTTATTTTATTTTTATTTTTTTTTTCCGACGTTTTGGATGAATAGTCGCTGGTCTTTAGTCTTGTTACTTGATTTCATCTATTGTTGGAGGTTTCTTTCAGTAGAAATAATCGAAATTGTTTTGTATGGGGAATTTCTCGCGAGCTTTCGACGGACAATTCGAATGGTCTCGTCGGTGTCTTTCAGAGGAATAGATAAAATTGGGGGGAAATAGGGAGACAACAGAAACTGGGGAATAATTATCTTGAGTATTGGGAGAGTAAGAAAATTATTTTTTCCAGTTGACTATTTTTTTGACAAAAATTTAAAACTTCAGAAATTTTACAAATGGTTTTTGAAAAAATGTAATTTTTTCGCGAGGTCAGGCGGGCTTAGGCTGGGCTTAGGGCGATTATTTGTAGGTTTAATTGGAGTCGTCGGAGGTCTTGGGAAGGTCATATACTGGGTAATCTAAATAGTCCAGGTCAGACTGAGGTCGTCAAGTTTATTTTATTCTGATTAGTTGATAACATCCTCTCTCGGCTGTATCTGCATTAGAAAAAAAATAGTCAGAATTGTTTTATGTTGGGAATTGCCAGCCGATGTTGAACGTTGATGTTCTCGTTGGCATCTTAAAAAAAGGAGAGGGAAAAATAAATTTGGGGAAAAAGGTGGATGCGAGGGAAACCGTTGAATAATTCTCCTTTAATTCCTTGTACGTTAAGGATGACTACAATCCGCCGTCGAGAGAGGGATTTGCTCGAAAAATACGAGAATTGCAGTGCGGGAGTTCTGGGTCTAACCGGGGGGAACCTTACCCACTGAGTTTTATGGCTAATGTCGAGTTGAACGACGCCCGCAGTCACAAAGGAATCCTGAAATATTTAAAAATGGCCCGGGAACTATTGCGGAGCTTCAATAATTTCCTTCTGCTTCATGTCTCTCCCTGAATTTGAATAACATTTTTTATTTCATTGATCCTGTGTCTTGGGGATGAATGGAGCTCGTTTTACGGGAGAATAGTTTAAAGTCCTCCGGGAAATGAATATTTCTGGGGATTGGTGGAGATGTAATCCGATAAAGTGGATTAAGGACAAAAAAATATTGAACAATTTATGAGACTACTATTGAAATGTCAATTTTCAATGAGTATCTACTGGCATTTTTAATATTTAATTTTTTTACTCAATTTTTTTTTTGGTAAAAGGGGGAAGTGGGTGTTGAGCCCATTCTACAGACCGAGAGCAATTCAATTAGTTTCTGTAAAATTTGTTTACCTCTCATTAAAAATTGTTCAAAATTTTAATATTCAGTTGAATAATTTTTTCCAACTTCGAAAATACTATACAATTATCAAACGAACAGGTAATTTTCACTAAAAAAATTCCTTGTAATAAATTGTTAATGAATTCAAATTAAAAAATAACTTCCTCAAATTTTCCTCATTTTATCACATTTTTTCTGATTTATTTCGACTAAAATTCCGGACTTTCGTTGATTTTTTTTTTTTTTAACTCTTTTACATTTACTCATCTTCTCGGTCTCTTGAATAAATAATAGTCTACCTGGAGATTCTATTAAGTCGCCGAAAAATACAATTAAAATAGTATTGAAATTGGTCTGCGAGCGGGGAATTTGTTCACCTCTCACTAAAAATTATTCAAAATTTTAATATTCGGACGGATAATTGTTTTCAACGTCGAAAATACTATACAATTATTAAACGAACAGGTAATTTTCACTAAAAAAATCCCTGTAATAAATTTTTTAATGAATTCAAATTGAAAAATAACTTCCTCAAATTTTCTTCATTTTATCACATTTTTTCTGATTTATTTCGACTAAAATTCCGGACTTTCGTTGTTTATTTTTTTTAATAACATTCTTCTACATTTACTCATTTTCTCGGCCTCTTGAATAAATAATATTGATTCAAAAAAGCCGGTCAACCATTGTCTACCCGAAGTTTCTATTAACTTACCGAAAAATACAATGAAAATAGTATTGAAATTGTTTGGCGAGTGGGGAATATGAAATGAGCTCGGGTTACCACATTATAACGATATTATAGTTTCTACGATGATAATGTATGAGATTGAGGACACACACGGGCTATGAAAATTTTTCTCCGAGCGAAAGGTCGATGGAGAATTGCGGAGAAAAACGGCTGGCGTATTATAGATCGCTAACACGGGACTAGCCTATTGACGTTACACCGGGGAATGGTGGGGTTGGTGAGGAGCTTTACTACCGCTCACCGCCGCTGTTTTTTCCGAAAACAATAGTTGGCAAATGGCTCATAACGCCCACCGCGTGCTCCAACAATAAATCTTCACACGTATCTTCTGCGATTTTTTATCGTATCATTTTTTCCTTTCTTTTTTGTGTCTTATCACTTCTATTTTATCCCCCTCGGTCTGTCTAAGCACCGGAGAAAAAAATATTGGAATAAAAAATCCTCTATTCGCGAATCGTAGAATTATGTGTCACGGACGAATAGAAAATTCGGATTTATAATTTTCTTTTTTTATCTTTCGCAGAGTGTCGTGTGGAGCAAATGTTTTCGGATGTTAAATCCATGAAATACTCGGGGAGACGCGTCGAATGGAATCGAAGGAAAACCTACGGGGGATATTTTCGCATTTCTTTTTCTACTTCAACCTATGAACATCGCAAAATGCCAGAGTTATCTGTGCAATTGTTGCAAGCGATTGCATTAATGAAATCCAAGTAACTAAATTAATAGTTCCGTCAACTTTTTACGACTTGATTGGAACATGAGTTTAATGTCCACTGCGTAATAAAAAGAAAATCAGACGTTTAATTTTTCTCTCCGTTTTATCGTTTCGCGAAAGGAAAAGTATATAATTCAGCTGATAAAATATTATTTAGACAATTAGATAACCGAAATTTGCCGAAAAAATTCAACTTTCATTCTTGCCTGAGGCATATTTGCCTGGCGAAATGATTATTTTTTATTTTCTCGCGTTATCTGGGGCATGAGATAGAAAAAATATTGAAATAAATAAAAAATCGATTCGTGAGATGGGGAATTAGTGGGCACTCCCGAACAAAAACATCAGATTCATAATTTTTTTTTCACACCTCCATAAAATGTCATGAGGTGAAAATACATTTGGGTGTTAAATCCCGGAAATATCTGCGGTAAAAGCTCCGAATAAAACCAGAAGACTGCAGGGGATATTTTTGTATTATATATATATATATTTTTTTTTTTCATTCCATCCGATGCAGATCGCAAAATGACCAGAGTTATCTTTACGATCGCTGGGAGCGACTACATTGATGAATTTCCAGAGTGAATGAATCAATAGTTCGGTCAAATTGGTTAGCAGTTAAACCCACGCTCTGATAAAAATGGAGTTAAAAGCCAGAGATATCAAAGCCGATGTAATATCAATATTCCATTGCGTTTATTTTTAAATATTTCACAAATGATATATATCGTTGAATATTTAATGCATTGTTGAGTTTATCGAGTTACTTTAACGCATACGTACGTTATCTGGCAGAAAGAGAACAGAGATTATCATTGGATTTTTTTGATTCATTTTTCGGGAAAATATTGGCTTTCGCATTTTTTTCAGATTGAGGTTTGAAATTGGGGATTTTTCCGTGGCAGAGTGAGGTCAGTAAAAGAGCTTGAGAGGGTTGAGGGTCCTGTGGAGTGAAATTGGAATTGAGAGTCGTATAGGATCATATAGGGTATTGGTAAGTTTCTAAAATGATTTTTCAACTCGTCCTTAGTTTTTCTGAAATTAGTAAAATTACCAACAAAGGGGTGAAAAAAATCATTTCGGAAACTTGACAATACCCTATATCGACGGGAAATGATCTCCATAAAACTCATACTTCGTTAAATATAAATAAAAAATAAAATAAAAACTGAAGAAAAAAAGTAAAATAAAAAACCAAAATTACTATTTCCAAAATGTCCCCTCCAAATCAATTTCCCCGAGCGGATATGTACAAAACTAACCGATCAGTCTCGATGGCAAGGTTAAACGACTCATGATTCACTGAAATGAACATTTTCTGATTTTCTCATTTTCCCCGAAAATTTTAATTTCCGCATAGACAGCATTTCACATCGTGTTTCACTGGAAAAAAAAAAATCTATCACTCCTATATTTTCCAACTGCACTTTATACCCATTGGCGCGGGGATTCCATGGAGCTACCCATTCTGTATCCCCTCCCCCTCCTTCTGCCACCCCCTCCCCCCTCTGCCAGACCGTCAAAGATAAATAGTCCAAAGGAATGACTGATTCAACCCATCTGGCATACTTTCCATTACCGAAGTAATAACGTCAGAAAGATTGAAGTTTCACCATAAAACTCAGTGGACACCTGAAACAAAAAAAAAGGGGGGTGAAGGCTCTCGCGAAAACTTTTTTTTTCCCCCACTCCATTCACTTTATCCTCCTTTTCTCCTTTTTATTTCCAGATGGCGCCTTATTTCCTCGGCATGATGCAAGTCATTTTAAAGCCACGTCACGTTTGTGTTTCTACAACAGAAGAAAGAAGGGGGTGAGGTGTCTCCTCTCCCATATTCGCCTGTGGCGCAGCATTGCACCAAAGCCCATAGTCTGGCTTTCTTCCGGCACTCGAAAATTCGCACGTGAAAATTATGGCTCCGCCGTAAATAGAGTGAGCGAAATGTTGTGTAAAAAAAACAACATTTCAGCCATTCTTTTTTGGGGGGTTTTTGAAGGGGTTTTGGAGATTTGAGTTGTGGGTGAACTTTTGGTTTTATTTTGGGGGTTGGCTGCGGGCGGAGAGTGGGAAACATTTTGTTGAGGGGGATGGAATTGTGGAGGGAAATATTGGAATAAGTTAGGAAATTATTTCGGAAATTTGGAGAATACAATTTTTTGAGTTGATCAGTAATTACTCATTTTCAGGGAATTTTCTTGTTTTTTTTTTTAAATAAAAAACATCGGGGAAATTCTGGGGAGACCAGGGAAATACGAATTTTGAGATTCATGTGACAATTCAAATTAGTGAATATAAAAAAACATTTTCGTCACGCTTGGTCGGAAAAGTACTTTTTCGACACATTGAGATGAAAAATTATGTTCGTAACTCGTGAAAAAAGTGGTTTTTGACTCGCGGTCCCACTCCCCAAAAACCATTTTTTTTTCACTCGCTACGAAATAAACTAATCCTTATTTTTTTTTCTGGAAAACCAAAGACGGGAATCGATGTATCCTTCTAAATTCTTGTGACGTCGCCGGATATTATTGGCTAGGATTGGGGGTAGGTAGGAAACGATCCAGGATAATTCTCAATAAACTAAAATTTCCAAAAAAATTATCCTGACAAACGGCTCGTCCAAATGGATTAATCAGCGATTTTTCCAAATTTTCCATTGTCTAAAAATTCTCCTGGAGGTGATATATTTTTAAAATAAAAAAATCCCTCAATTTCCCCACACAAATAGTTAATACCGCAGAATTTCTAATACGAAATTCCCATCTTAGTTCATTCAGCGTATCTCCATCTTCCCCAACATCTTCGGAGGCCCCTTTCAAATCCTCTCCTCTCCCTATCACCACAATTATCCATGAAATGGAGTTCTGATCCCCTCATTGTTCCACAAATTTCCATCATTAAATCATTCGACCCCCGGCATTGTGCCGCCATTTTCAAGTTTTGATTTTCGAAAATTTGTAGACAATTATCGGGTAAATGTCAGACGACCGGCTTATCAAGGATGTACGATAGCTCCCGTCGAGCTCAGGGTTTGATGGCAGTGAGAAGAGACCTATAGAGGGAGGGAGAGGGAGGGCTTGTAACGAGCGTCGGTATAGGGCGTCCAGAGGGTCGTGCGGGGGGGGGCCGTGGGGGGTGGCATTAGCCCGTCGATCGATAGTAATTGGTGAGCACGAGAGGTTGATAACCCACTTGGACTGGGCGTTAGATACCACTCGGCTTTTCCCATAAATGCGACTACGTATGATCCCAAGTTTGGCATTTCATCTCGCGGAGCTTGCTAAATACATGGCTCTTCATAGTTCTTTGCAATTTAAACTCACTCTCTTTCTCCCAGTTCCTCTCGCACTCTCGTCTCTTTACTCGCGGCCTAACCGCCCCGATGTCCTTAGGGGATGAGAGAGAGAGCCGCGTGACTAGAATAATTGCACAAAATTTACCGCTGACGAAAAGAAAGACGCGCTCCTAGTTTTTTTCAATACTTTTTTTACCTCCTTTTTTGGTTTCCTTTCTTCCGTGAGAAGAGGAGGAATGGGGAAAAGCACTTTTTTTTTTTTTCCCCACCACTTTATTCTACCACCAGTGGAGGTCCCGCACTACTCACAAAAGCGTCTCATTACATCGCCATCCCCCAACCTACCCCGCGCCCATAGGAAAGTTCGTTATTAGAATAAAATAAAAAGTGAAAGAGTGGAGATAATAGAAAAAAGTTGTTAAAAATCTTGAAGTGGTTTTTTTCTCCCCGCCCCCTTTTCGCGGGAGTTGAATACTTTTATTTTTATGGAAACTTCAATAGTTCAATATTCTTTGGGGGGGGGGGGGGGGGGAATAAATTCACGGGGTGGGGGGGGAGGCATGGGGGAAATTGGGGATTAGGGTGGGTTTTAAATTTTTATTTTTTTTTTTTATATTTAAGAATGATTTATTTGAATGACGAGCGTTTCAATTGTGTAAGAATGATTTATCCAACTGGCTGACGATTAATTTAAATTTGGTATTATTTAGGGAATTTTTAATGAATTTAGTGAGAAATATTTTGGTTATATTGGATTAAATAATTGGAATTAATTAGACTACACTCAATGACTTTATTCGGGGGATTTTTTTTGTCAGCGGGGAATGTTGCTGATTCCAGAATGATTGCTCTCGTGAAAAAGTGAAAATGACGGCTCTCATTACGGAATTATAACATTCCCATTACTTTCCTTATTTTTCGTCCATCCACTGGCACCACAAGTTTTCAAGTGGTCTCACGTGAATCCCGAATTCCCAGTCGCTCCGAGCTATTAGTACTTGTCTTCGCAAGTGCACGAGAATGCCAGTACGTGGGTCGAGTGGTGAATAAAGAGGAAAGAAAGTGGGGTCGACAAAAACGAAATAATGAAGGTAAAGAAGAAAATAATTAGAAAATAAATTAAAAAAAGAGAGGCAGGTTGACTGCTGCCTGTATGAGCCCCTCTGGCTTCCTATTACCAGTAATTTCTGGAGAAATTCTGCCGGGATATTAATGAAAATGAGGATCACAAGAATCACATCAACTGTTGAGTGGATGCCGATGCATCATTAGTCCGATATTTTTATCATTTTTTTTTAATGAAGGGGATATTTTGAGGTAAGGGAGAGGAGGCGCCTCGGACGCCTTTAGTTGGCTATAACTCGACAATGACACGGTGGAATCTCTTCATGTGCCGCTCGTTTTAAAGCTGTTTTTACAAGCTCGAAGATGGCCCCTAAATCGTCTCAATCCCAGCATTTAATCATGAGATATTGATGATTAATGATCGTCAGTTTTCTTATCTTTCCTCCCTCGCAATTATTTCATTTCATTAGCTCTTTCAATATATTTTATTCATCATCAATAATTCAATTTTATTTACTGATTATTGTCATGACCCCCCGCCTCCTCTCTCCCGAAAAATTGATGGCGAATTTTTTGAGGAAAAATTTTTCCGAGGCGGGGAAAAATCAAAATAAAAATCAGTATAGCGAGGTAAAAAAAATTCTTACCTCCTCATGCCAACAGTTTATTTCCTCCTGTCGAGTTGTCCCACCACATCAGCCTGAATAATCTACCCTCAACCTCTGCGCCCCCCCGAAAACTACTGAACCCCTATTTTCAAATTCAAAAAATCCAAAACATCCCCCCCCACCCCAAAATGTGTAAACTCACTGAAGAAAGAGTACGATGAATAAGAAAAGTGCTTATTCATATCCGTTTCCTCTACCCCATAACTCTATCAGGAGGGATTGCGTGAAGCGGAAAAGAAAAATAAAATAAAATGTGAAAAACTTCGCCGAGCGGTTGTTGCCCTCCTCCTATGACATACATTTTCCATCCGCCGCGTACTTTATTCCCTCTTCAATGAATGTTATGGACAAATAAATAGAGGAAATGCACTCCATCCATTGCAATGGCAAAAGGGAGAGAATTATATAGGTGAATAAACCGTGAATAGACTTGCTCGAGTTAATTCGAGTTTTAATCTGAATTGGGTATGTGTGAGCAGAAGATTTTTCCTTTTTTATTTTTTTTTGTTCCCCTCCTTTTTTTTTTTTCAAACGACGGCATGTCGCATCAGATTATAATGTACATTGTTAAAGGCTGGGTGTTCCAGTGCGATACCCACAATTGCTGCAACAAACCTGTGCATCAGTGGCTGCAACTATCTCGAGTCATCGGGCTGGAAAATAATAGATTGGGGATAAATCAATTAAAAGCGTAATTAAGTCAGTGAAATACCAATTAAAGGACAATCTGTTTATAAAAAGAAAAATTTTAGCCTCATTACTTGAACATATTTTTCAACCCCCCGCTAATTTATTGCCATACAGCGTTTATTGCCCGATGCAATTATCGATTAGAGTTGATTTTCGGGGCGGGGGGAGGGCGAAAAAAAAAACTGAAAAGCACGAGCGGTATTCCACTCTGCTCCAGATAAAATCATCCGCAAAATCCGCCGGAACTGCAGTAGATAGTACCACCAGTCGACAGTCATGTTGGCCCTACGGCCACTGGTTCACGAATTTATAAGCAAATTAACATTAATTATCATTGGCCATAAATTGAGAGCCGACGAACCCCACCTCGTGCTAATTTTACATGGCCACGAACTATAGAGAAGGCCCTCGTTGGTCAATGTGACACGGCGAAAACAAATTTCACCGACCGCGGGACAATCCGTTAATTTCCGAGGTACATAATAACGCAGAAATGGGTCTCATATATATTTTTTTGGGGGGATGGGGGGGGGGGCAATATAGGGAACGTTGAAGGGGAGAGTTTGATGGCAGGACAGGGGATGATTGAGGGGGACATATTTATTTAATTTATTTAATTTTATTTTACTCTTGGCAATTTTATTTTTTACATCCATTTGGACTGAATGATTTTATTCTATTCATTATTATTAATCAAATATTCACTGGCTTAATCAGATTACACTGTTAAAAATCTCCTGAAAATTGAGGATTAATTTAATTTCAATGATTAATATTCTAAAATATATAAATAAAATTCTCAATAATCGACATTTCAATTGAAGATGAATTATTTTGTCCCGACCACGGGAAGCCGAGGGTTTTCCCCTGGCACGATATGTTGACAGATGTCCATTTGGATGCCAAGATCAACTGACGTAACATACACACAACCCCGAAGCATCTCCCGTCTTATGGGCATCGGAGAACGCCCGTAACACTTGTTGATATGACATGATCCCCCCCCCCCCCCCGTTCTTGGACATCCCTCGAGTGGCCCCCGGGCAATCGGTGTAGCGCCGAGCATTGCATAATGAATGCGCCAGGAGCAAACCCCCTCCCCCCCTCAAGCGCACATCGCCTGACCCCCCCTTCGAGTATTCCGTTGAACGCCCTTTGTCATCAACTTTTCGACCTCATCGATAAATTTCCCATCAAGAGACTGCCCTTCGTCAAAGAACGCGACTCACCCTGTCGACCGCACCTCTTCACTGTTACCCAGCGATACCCGAACATGATCAAATGATGCGGTAATGCCCGTTGACGGGATGAAGCCCATTACTCACTAATTAATTTCATTAGTTATACCGCACATGCAGGGGGTGACGTCAAAGGTAGTCAAGGATTCACATTTCGATGGCACTTGGCAGATATATCCTGAATTGTTCAATTTTATTTATCTCCAATAGCATCAAAATAATTGCCCTGTGACAACCAGTGTCTGCAGAATATCTTAAATTAGGAGATTAGATCCAAGAATTCGATGCAAGAATGGCTGAATGCAGCAAAAAGCTAGAGATGTCTTAAGGGATGATGCTGGAATTTTCTTCGCGTGCTAAGTTAGCATTGTCATTCTTGAAGCCAACTCTTGGACAATCTAATGGGCGTGCAATGCTCTCTGATAATAATTTCCAGTCCTCGTCGACTGTTTACTTTTTTCTAATACCGTTCATTTCATCTGAACAATCAGCGACAATTCCTCGTTCCATTAAACGATCAATAGCCCCAGCGACAGACGCAAAACATCCCGAATTTCACAATTTACTGCTATTCCAAATCCATTACCCAAGAGCAATCCTTCTGCGCCTGAAGTTGACTTTAGCACCATGCATCATCCAGAGGAGTGAAGCCCATGGAAAGAAAGAGAAGATGGAATAGACGATCGTTCCACCAGCTCTACGTTTTCCATCGTTATGCTCTTTTTTTTTCACTAGTGGGGGAAAATCCTCCCTCGATTTTGCGGGCAAACCAAAGAGAGACGACAGATCCGAGCGGGAAGGGGTGGGATAGCAGAGGGCGGTTATACCCCAGGCGGAATAGAACCGAGAGAGAGGTAGACAAGAGTAAATGGAGTGAGTGAGACAGAGGAGACTTATAAATCAAAGCCCCTTCCGTACAAATCGTCGGTAGCGATCCCGTACCAGTTCTCATCCAAACGTGTCTCAGAGTCTCTGTCCGCTTTGCCCTCGTCCCTATCCCAACCTCCCACACCTATTCCATCACCTTATTCGTCTTGGAGGCCCTTACCTTCGGGAAGCTTCTATCCTCTTACACCTTCAATTTTCACAAACTCGTCTTATTCGGTCTTTGTCAGCCTGACCTAAAAGCTATCACAAAAACGAGTGAGTCCCTGTAGCAACAACGATTTCAAAGATACCAAACGATTTTGGCTTATCCGCGCGAGGGGGAGGTGGAGAGAAAAAAGAAAATGCAAACGGAAATGGGGATGAATGAGCGCAGGGTGAATCCAATGAACAGGAGTAGAGCGTGTAGATGCTTTTGGTGGAAGGAACGAGACGCTCAGGAGCCGCAATGTCGAAACTTGTGCAACTAAATCCACGACAAGTTTGTCTCCGTTCACTTACTTGGTATCCATGAAGTTAACGTGAACGTGTTTGTGATATTACCCTGGCTCGTTCGAGTCTACAAGCACTGAACCCACATCTTCAGTTATCTTATAACAGCTGAAACTCGGTAGACGTTCGCATGCATTATACCCTTATTGTATTTCAAAACATTTTGACATCATTCCGAAAGTTATTCTAGGTTTCTTGGTCAATGAGCATGAGGCGACGAAAGTATAGAGCATGTGTTGCATAATGATTTGGGAATATGATGGCTGAGCTTGGCTGTTTCGCTGGGAAAATAGTCTAGCTTGGTGAATTTTGGTAGTCGTTAGACAAATATTCTGTCTGATTATTGGATTCCTAAGAACTTGACTTTGTCTCGGTGTAAAAAGATTTTTAATCATTGTGTGATGGTAAAAAGGGATCATGAGTTATGCTAGTTGGATATGATATTTTAGTCTGTTTGTGCCGATGTAGACACGAGTTGATAAACTTTCGCTGGTTATGGACGGAATGAGCTTGAGTTCGCATTATGTGATTGTTATCTTAGAAAATATTTTGACATCATTCCGAAAGCTATTCTAAGCTTCTTGGTCAATGAGCAGGCAGCGGTGAAGATGGATAATATGCATTATGATTTGGGAACATGATGTTTGAGGATTCTGCCCGAATTTTCGATATTGTGAGCAGCGTGAGTCTCGAGTTTCGAAGGAACTGTGATTTTGGCAGGTGGTGAACATCTTTCTTTGCTTGTGAGACGGAATAAACGAATGCTACGCATTATGACTATCAATCGTGATATTTTTGGGAGAGAAAGGGCAGAAGTTCACAAGCATTATGTCGTTATCCTGTCGTATGAAATCCTGTTGATGTCAACACAAAAGATGAATAATAATCACGAAATATGAAATCACCACCACTGGCCGGAATTCGTTGGGCACGAGTTAGTAAACTCGCTTGAGTTTTCGAAGGGACGCTGAGCTTGGCGGTAGGAGAGAGGCTTTCTACGTACGTAATTCCAGTCGGTATAATTGATGGGCACGAATGTCATTGGAGACGGGAGTACTATGGGAGCACAGCTAATGACACGTCGGTTAGCTAATTGACACCAGTAGCTGTACCAGTATGTAGAAGCATCTAGAGTTTGGCCGGTAATCCTGGTACCTCAATTCTACGATATCAGCTCCTGTGGACGCACTCGACATCTGGTAAACATGGACTATGATTTGAACTCATCCAATCCCCTCTCTCTCTCTCTCCCTCTCTCTGTCCACATACAGCCCACCGAGTTCTTGGACAGTTTGGCAGTGACTGTGACGCCCAACCAAAATCAGTTTCCAAGCGTGTCCCGCAGGCGGGTAAATAGAGAAGTGGATAGGATCGACTGAAAACGTTTGCTTGGACGACAAATGCATTGGTAGCCAGCCTGATCCGACGATTGATTTCAGCAAGTGGATGACGTCATTGCCAAGGGTAAACAAGTTATTGTGGTTCTAGCACTTTGGTGAATTGGGATTTTTGATAAATCGAATCGTCTCGGAAAAAAAAATGGAAATGAGGATTTTGTTGATGTCATCCATTACCATCAACAGCCGAAGACTTTAACAACATCATTGGGACGAAGAATCATTTATCGGGAGCGCTGATTTTGATATCCTGATTCACCTGAAGCATTGATATAATCTCAGCCGACGGTGACACGTGAAATACACTCGGTATATGTTTTACATTTCCCATACGTGTCAATGCTTTCTCACCCTTATTTACTCTCATCCCCGTAGAAGATCGAGCGTGACAAAGAGGCAAACAGACACTGGGTTGCATCGTAAAAGCTCTTCCACGAGAGCAAAGGGGCTGAGAAAAGAATGGCTCGTAAATCGGTTAGATTGAGAGTGACTCGGGTGTCCGATATGCCACCTGGCTTTGCTAGAGGGAGTGGAAAGAATGCCTTGGGTCGCGTGTCTCGAATGTGAAAGTAACCATCCACCTCTTTCACTCATACCCCTCATTCCTCAGTCCTCCTCTTCTCCATCCCCTACCCCACACACCCCCTCAGCGCTGAGTGTCACACCGGCATTTCTCTCATTCCACTGTCGATGAAAACGTGAATCGAATTGAGTTATCGCTGGCAGTCTTTCTATCGGTTTACGTTTTTAAACTGCCGCTCGTTTATCGATTACCAAAGTCTCAATCCAACAACTGTCTACAATATTAGTTATTTGTTCTGCTTTCGGCTTGTGTTTTTTTTTTTTCGCTTTCTTACTTTAGTTCGGAAGAGGTCGTACGTGTTCTCCATTGATCCACAATTATAAGACGTAGAGTCGAGAAGTTTGGGTGCACAAGTGTTTGGGGTTTAGTCTCACTATAATTGGAGTACACCATTTTCCAGATGCAGCAGACTCTTCAGACTGACATCCATTTCCACTCCTCAACTTCATAACAACCCCATCGCTGGATGTGATGCAATTCAACCACACGTGGTACTCACACCCTCGAGCAAACATTTTTTTTCAGATGATGGATGAGAATAAAGGCCAGACAGGCCAATGCCATTGAGAAACCAACAAGAAGGTTGCGACAGCTGGTGAGATTAGGGGTCAGGTATGATGAGATGGTGTGTGCAGACCAGAAGTTTTACCTTGAAGTTGGTGTGACGGATTGACCAAAAATTTCAAGCGAAGTCCCAGCCGGTGGCCCAATGCTTAAACGATTGAGAAGATGTGGATGGAAGATCCTGGACAATTTTTCCAATGATGGAGATGATATGGAATTGATGGCCTGGATCTTTGCTGTCAATATCATTGATGAGAGTAAAAAGTACTCTCGCCATTTCTCCCGCCTCCTCAAATCCCCAGACGATGATCTCCTTGAGAGAAAAATTTCGTTCTTGAATTGGTTGAACATCTGTTATTTTGAATCTCTGGTAGTCGGAATGCTCGCTGCTAGTCTTCTCCCGTTGGATACGTGATAAGGATTTCCATGGAGTGTTTCATTGTCCGACGCCCGTCGGGACCTCTCTCGCAACCTGAATTACTAAACTCCCAGTCCAGTGTTAATTGGATAGACTCCCCTAAACTTGACCAAGAATCATTTCCCGGAGTAACAAATGGCTTGTCCACGGCAAATTCATCAGTCACTGGTGAAAATCCACGTCACAACAGCGAACCGTAAAAATGTTGAGGGGGGAAAAAGCTTTTACGCAGCGTGCCATGCAAGCACTACTCCCAAATAAACGTTTTGACATGAAATACATTCCCGCCTGACAGATTTTTTAACTGGTTATTTACCGAGAATGATCCCCCTCACCCAGCTCCCTCGGGTAAAAGCAATTTTCTCTAAAGTCTGAAACCACGAAAATTGAAGTTGATTAGTTTCTATCACTGTCTACCATTCAAGACGGTAACCCAACGATTTGTATCTGCCAGTGTTGGATGGTGTCGGGGGGAGGAAGTACAACAGTTGAAGGATGTGGAGCGGCTCTCAATGTTGTTGAGACGAGTGGCAACACTGGAGATACAGCAGTCGTAGAAAATTCCACGTAGCACTTATCCACCTGCGGTACTGTTTGTTTGTAAAGCTGGTGAGGGAAAGAAAAATTTGACATCTCAACGAGTGTGAGGGTTGAAAGGTGGTAATTAATTCAAGTCCAACTGTCGCTGAAAGCGTCATCCACGCATTCTCTTGAGGATAACATCAAGAGAGAGAGATAGTGGAGAAGGGGCGAAGTCAAAAGACAGGGAGAGTGGAGGCTCCAACAATCTGTCTAGCGACTCCTTCCGGTCTAAGTAGTATCTGGCAAACTTTGTCCTGAGATTAGGTGGTGACACTGAGGAGACCACGCTCCATACCCTCCGTCCACAATTGTCGTACAAGTTTGGGGAGTTGAAGGACTGGAGCTCTGGGAGATCTTAAACTCCTCGGCACAGTCAACTTTTTGAAAACTACCTACTTAGCAATGTCATCGTTGGATAATTAAGCATTCCCTTTCGATTTTCGATTTCGTTGGGGACCACCCTCTGCCCCCACAGGAAATTCCCATTCTGCCAGTGATACTTGTCTTCAACCACCAAATACCCAACATTCCTACAGTTGCACTCGCTTCAACTGTATCCAACTTCTCCAACTTATTCTTGTCAGGAGGACATCTGATTGTCAGAATGATATTTATTTCTCAACATGTCCCTGGAGCTCTGAAGAATTTCCCTCGATTAATCAATTAAATTGCCGATCACTCGCAGGACGTCATCATGAGCTGTTCCTGCCTAGTTTATCAGCCTCGTAAAACCATTCCCCAGGTCCAAGGGCTTTCAATGACCGGGCCCAAATAAATGCATGGGAAGTGCAATCTCTGTGTCCTCTCTAGGTCTGACGAGAGTAGGAAATTCATAAGACGAGAAGCGCGAGGGCATTAACAATCTGTCGAGCGACTTCTTCCGGTCTGAGTAGTACCTGGCAAACTTTGTCCTGAGATTAGGTAGTGACACTGAAGGAGACCACACTCCCTACTCCCCTCCAAGTTCGGGGGGGGGGGGGGGGGGGGGGGGGGACTGGAAGATCGACTCTTAAACTCCTCTGCACAGTCAACTTCTTGAGAACTACCTACTTAGCTATGTCATCGTTGGATAATTAAGTATCCCCATTCAATTTCCGATAGTTTGGGGGACCCTCTGACAATGTCAGAATGAAAAATGTTCACCGGAATAATCAATTAAATTGCCAGTGGGCGCTTGCAGTATGTGATCATGAGGTGTTTTTGAATAGTTTATGTTGCGGCGGGGCAGCGGGGGGAGAAGAAGGAAAAAAATTTCATTCGTGGGAGTGGAAAAACAGGGGTTGCTTCGGCTCCGCGATCCCAGGGGTAAGGGCTTTAAGAGGGCAATGAAGAAAACGTATGGGACGCTTGGGAAACACCCACTTTGATAGTGGTTATGGCTCGACTGTACCAACGACGGCCACCCTACACTTTTTCCTTATCTCTTGGCTCCAATCGTTCCTTTCCTCTTCACCTTTTCTTCTCGACCACCTGCTCTTCGAGGGGGCAATAATAGCCAACCTCCCCCCCACCGTCCCCCACCCACCCTTGTTTTTCATTTTTTATGGCTCATTGTTTATATCTAATGGTGGGAAGGGGCACCTCATGATCATTGCAGCCTCAGAATGGGGTCATGGTTTTTTGCCGCATGGTTTGCGTTAATAAATATATTGTAGATTATAGCGATAGAACGAGAGTGTTAGGAGGGGTGAATGGAGTAGGACAGAATAAGAAATGCAGAGAGAAAGGAAATGCGCGGAGGAAACAATTTAATTTTGTCGACAAATATTCTTCTCGCGACAATTTAAAGCCGATTTTAAGCGGGAAATTTCGGGCGTTTAATTGGACAAAGTAAATATGTGAGATCACTGGAATAATTGAAAAATTATAATAATAAAAATGGTGGGGGCACAAGAGTGGGGGAAATTTTGACACCAGAAGACAATTTAGTTATGAGAGAGAGTAATTAGAGACCGTGGGGGGTGAGATTGAGTTGACGAGGTTAGGAAAATCGAAGGCAGGGGGCGCCAGCGATCGCGCGGTTAGAGTGCGAGACTCGTGTGCGGATGGTTCGGGTTCAACCCCCGCCGGTGGCCGTCAAAATTTGTAGCCATCCATTGGCATTTTCACTGCCGATAGTCTCGTCAAAGAGACGCCTGCACCTGGGCAGGATTTTCTATCATCCCTCGGTAAATACGATACGGGGGATGGCGAGTGGTATGAAAATCACTCGTAAAAATCCGAGAGGCGATACGGAAGAGAAAAAAATGAGTATTGAATTCCAAATTGCAAAAAATTTCGAGAGTCCTCTTTTTTGAATAATTGAACAATGCGTGAGTAATCCTCAAATTGCCCAAAACCCAGTGAGAAAAATTAAATAAAATACCATCATTGTATTTTTTTAAAATTCGCTAACGTTAAAATCATGATCATTGCTCTACCCAATTTTCGGTTTTCCCCCGTCAATCATATCCCGGTATATCGAAGAACCGAAAAATTTGACTTGGTTATTGAGTTCGGATGGGCGGCCATGTCAATTTCGCTGACTAGCGATTGGTTTAATTGGAATTTCATGTTTCATGGAGTATACCCCGCCTCCCCCCGCCCCGCGGTGGATACCAGTTTGAATCCCTCGGTCTATTGTAGTGGTCACGGTGGTAACGTTGATGGGCCAATCCATACGAAAAAAAAAAAGAAAAAATTTCAAAAAAAAAAAACGCCCACGAAACCCCAAAAACATAGTTAAAAAGAATTGTTATATTGATTACCCCGGTCGGGAGGATGGCTTTTGCAATCACAGTCAGTGTCCACCTAGAGCGCAGAAATGATTGGTCAATTAATGGTAGAAATACTTCGCTGAGATATTTCAATGGAGATATTGTCAATTGATTGCTCTCCGATAATTATACTAGAGTTATTCGAGAGACAAGTGATCACAGAAGTCGAGGAGACGTGAATTGGAAATTGTGCATTCGGTATTAAAAAGGAAAAAAAAAAGAATAGGGAAAAAGAAAACGGAGGGAAAAAAAATGAATGAAAGAGGAGAGAGAGCGAGAAAAAAATTGAATCGCCTCCTACTCTTTTATGAATGTCAGTGCAGTGAGCCGACTGGACATTTCCGAACATCTGGAGGTTTTGTTATTTTTATTTCATTGTTTTTTCGAATTCATTTGCCATCGACACGTTCATCAACTGGAATCACCCACACGTACCATCGCTCACGGTTATGTGTTGTCCCACACTGCTAACCCGAGCCCCTCGTCACCACCCTCCCCTCCTCCCCCCCCCTCGCTCTACCTGGCCAGATGGACACTTTGGCACGGTGAGCTACACAGATTACAGATATCCCGTCCTTCACGTTATTTGGGCGAACTACACCAGAAGCACCTAGTCCTCGAGTTTCGATTTGAGAGAGATAGCGCCAGGCCAAGCATTAATTGGAAACGAGAGTGGCATTGCGTGTGGTGTTCACCTATCCTGTATCTATTTCACTGTCTACCACATAACTGGTGATACACTTTCTGTAGGTTGATGTGGCGGGCCAATAAAATCCTATTGCAGAGCCTTTGGCAAGTGGATTTGATGAAAATTTTTCGAAGCGAACCCGCCACCGAAGTCTTTGGGGGCTAAATGAAAAAAATATGGAGGGAGGATTTTTAGGGGATTTGCAGGCGGTGAGAGGGTTTTTTATGAGGTAAATAAAAAAAATTGACGTGCTTTTTTTGGGGGAGCGAGGGGAGAAAACAATTTTTATATTCGATTTCAATTGTTTTTTTTCTTCCTGTTTTTGGTGGAAAGTTGAGGGAGGAAAATTTAATAGAGGAGAAAATGCGAAGTGCTAATCTATTTCGTAGGGATTAATAGTAATTGAGATGTGGCGGGGAAGAGAATGCTTTGTATTAGTAGGGAATTTGGTGAAAATTGTGGTAAATGGGGATTTTTGTAATTGAAAATTAATCTGTGAGTAGAGAGATTTTTGTCGTGCCTTACTGAGAAAAAAAATTCCATTTTGCTGGTTGAATATTCTTTTGACAATCAAATGAGAAAAATTTACAGACTAAATTTAGCATCAAATGCTTTAGCTTAAAATAGGTGGCCAAAGAATTTTTTTTTCTTTTATTGACAAAATTATAGTTTTTTTCGGATTGTAATGTTTATGAATTTTCAATGCGTTGCCCTTCGATTGAATTTAATATCAATCTTGGAGGCCAATAAAATTCTGTTGTAGCTGACGAGAAGTAACGTAATCTTGAGAAGTAACGAATGAATTCAATTTTTTTTCTCCTCTCATTCACAAAAAACTTTTCAGTAGAAATATACAAAAATAGCCGTACATACTAAACCGCCAGTCCACTCAAAATTCAAAAAATATATTGAGACCACAGATTAAATGAATTAATTAAATTCTTAATTAATCCAATTAAACGCATTAAATAATTTATTAATCAATTCATTTCAAGTGTTTCTCTCCAAATTTGCTTCAGTGTCAAGCTCCGAAATCCATCGAATTCTCTCAAGATCCCCTCTCCCTCCCCCAAATCAAAACAGCCGCAACAATCGTCCACTGAAGCCCCCCCCCCCCCCAAAAATCCAACGATTCGTATCGTTCCTCACCCGAAAGAACCACCGATTTCCATTCCCACTTTCGTCAATCGACTTTATAATCGAGATACGATGTACAACGACCGAAGAAACGAGTAATATACCGTAACCGAGGAGAAGTGTATATAGTCTGGTAGTTCGACGGTGGGATCGGGAAGTTAGATTAAATGTAAATGAGCGCCGATATTCGTAGTAGAAGTATGGAGAGTTGGCCTCTCCGCAGTGTATATATATAAAGAGAGAAAGAGAGAGAGAGAGAGAGAACCGAAGAGTGCCCATCTGTCTTTGCCCTTCGCCCCCCCCCCCCCGGCATCTCACCCTCCCTCACCTCCTCTCTCTCTCTTTTTCACGCGAGGGCGCGGGCGCAAACGATCGATCCTTGGCCCACGGAATCACTGGCAAAGTGGAGTGAAGAATAAAGGGTGGCTATATGCTGTCGGCAGAAAACCTCCCCCACACGCGGGCACAAAGCCCCCCCCCCCCTCACACACCTAAAATCCTGAGGTGAGCGAGAGAGAGAGAGAGAGAGACGAGTTGAAAGAGTGAGAGATAGAGAGAGGGAGAGAAGGCGTGTTACCATCCGCACACCAAAAGCTGATGCTGCGGAATCGTTATGGTCTGCTCCGTATACCGCAACTACTAAAAGTTATGTATTTCGTAGTTTATATAAGCAACTCGACTGAACCGCATGTATAGATGCCAAACTGAGTGGAAATCAGCGTTTCACACTGGAAAACCAGTTTTCCCACTTGAATCTTGACATTTGAATATTCGATTTTGTAATTTTTTTTTTTTTTTCCCCGGTACCAACTGACGGCGGGGGCACCCGGGGGGCGGGCGGGCGGGGGGGAGGGGCACTACAAAGGGTAGAGTAGCTCGTTCCTCTTCCACACTCTGGGATAACGTTCAACTGAAGTTTATGCATTGCCTTCGGTTTTACTCCTGGAATGATCAGTGAGATGCTGGTGGTGCGGTTTGCCGCAATATATTCGCGGGATAAAGTGTGTACCGGGGGGCTGAAGGTCCGGGGTGAATGTAGGAATTCACAAAGGGCGGGTCGTTGGTTATCGCTGGAAATGGGTGCGGGCTTTATCCCTTCGGGGAGGGGAGGGGGAGAGACAATTCGTTTGCTTCGAAACATCTGCGGTTAGGGATACACAAATCCCGGCTGTTGCCAATGTATGCAAGTATTTGGATTGTGAAAACATCCCCAGGTTACTGGTGGTGGCCATTGTTTCTGGGGAGATTACACAGTGAATTGGGACAATTAAAGGTGATCGTGAGTTTTTAGGAAGTGAAGGATTATTGGAGGGCCAACGACTTTGGGTAAGCCTGGGGGTATCTGAAAGTGGATTTTCTTTTTATTTGGTTGAGATGTTGATTGATGGGCTTGGGTTGTTAATAATTTTTTTTTTTTGGATAATTACTGGTGGCTGTGGGGTATCGGTGTGGATGGGAATTATGAGGTAATTTATTGAGTAGTTAATTGGAGGATTAGGCGGATTATTGAACTTGCAGGAGTTACTTGACACTCGAGCCAATTACCCGAAATTTCTAAGTTAACAGTCGAATTAGCTGAAGTGATAGGTCCATTTCAATTGAAAACAATAATCGCCCGCATTTATTCCACTCAATTTTTTAAACAATTTTTCAGCATATATAATTGAAAAATCGCTGAAAATATTGTTATTAAATATTTCTAGCTTTAAATATTCTATTGTCACTCCTATTTACTATCCTAAAAAGTATATATATAAATAATAAGCAATACCAATTATATTTTTTTTCCATAAAAAAAAAAATTCAAATTTCATCCACAAAATCCTGTTTAAAAATCTCTGAAAAATATTTTATTTTACACGTTAATCTCATCAATTAAAAAGAAAATTAAGTTTGGGGTAGAATATCTTTAAATTAGAAGCTTAATTTTTACTGTCCAAGGGTAGATACGAGGCTCGTACGCTGGTCACTCCAGAGATAGAAAAAAAAAACTCCAATCAACTCAAATTGTATTTATAATTCCTGGAGAAAATGAAACGACCGTATTATCTTGTTCTGTTGGCGCCGACAACTTGTACTGTCGGGTGGCAGGGGGAGTCTTTCATTCGCGCATGGGAGGAAGCAATCGCCCCGGCGAATTTACGAGGAGACAGGGGGTGAACGAGAGCGAGAGGGTGAGGGGCGGCCAGGGGGGAGGGGCTTTACCAAAGCGAGTAGATGTGGACGAGGAGGGAGGGTATGACTCGGAAAAGAAAGTATAAATCAAGAATTATAAAGCAATTTCGTAAGAAACCACAACGAAAACTCCAGCGAGTAAGTTCCAGTCGTCTCTCTTCGGTGGCTCGAGTGAGAGTAAAGGGGGGGGGGGGAAAAAATAAAGGGCGGGGGGGGAGATATCTGAGATGGGGAGACAAAGAAACAACCGAGAAGACGCGCCGTAGTAAACTATAACAAACGACGACCGCTTGTCTTTATCGCGCATTACTCCCTCTCTCTTCTTATTTTTCCCCTTATTCTTTTGGTTTTTCTTTTTACACTCTGTCTCTTTCGCCTTTCACGATGATTATGCTACCAATTGCTGGAAAAGGCAGAGATTTATGGGGCTGGAGAGAGGGGGGATTTCGTCGATCGATTGGAAGTGAAATTTAATATGTTGATTTTGGGGCTCAATAGTTATCCGCGATGTATAATATATAAAAATAATCTCTTTCAAATTTCTATAACAACAAAAATTATTAAATATTTTGAGTGTAACATTTTTAAAAATTTTGAATTCACGAAAATTTAGGAGGAGGTCTTATCTAATGGAGCGTACGAAATTTTATGAACTATTTAATTGAATTCAATTGAGGTTAAAAAGTGCAATTCATTCGAGGGTACGTTCCTAAATAACTAGGGCGACTGGGGTAAAATGAACCGACTTCAATTATCAATAACTCGGGACTGGTTGATTGAATTTGACTAAATATTTTCCATATTAAAGTCGAAAACCCGAGCTTTAAAACGCAATAAAAATTATTAAATTTCACTCTGCCAATCCTGAGTTATTGTGAATTAAAGACACTGCAATTTTTCCCTATCTCGCTTGCGGAACAGTAATAAAAGCACTCACAAATAAATATTCTTTATTGTACTACCGGATTTATTTGTACTCAACAAATAATTAATTTCACGTGAATATGAAATTCCGATTGAAGCGGGAGACTAAAAAAAATTCGCCGCGGAAATATTTTTGTCCGGATCCAGGGGATCTAGGGTGAGCCTGCTCAATCGTCTGCGGCTAGAATTCAATTTCATCATTTCAGATTGACAAGTTTTAACACTGCGGTCTGGTGTACTTCGATGGATGCCGGTTACACCGGAAGTTGAAATGGCTAGGGGTGAATGAGAGTGCTAGGTTGAGCGCTAACGTTGGATTGTTAATTAACCGTATCGTGTTAATTAACAAAGTTGGTGCATTCTCTATTGTATAATTTTGCATTTGGCCCCTGGTTGAGCCACTGCGTGCAAAGGACGGAGGTTAGTGTGTATGCTCATAATTCATATCTCACCGCACACCTTACAAATCTCCAATGTTCCACTAGCTCGCAGGTGTCGTAACTGCATGCACTCAGCCCATTATCCGACGGGGCGTATACATATTGACGTGTAAGTAGAGTTTATCATGAGATTTGGGATGGATTGAGGGCTGAATAATGGATGGAGCGAGGAATTAATGAGGGGGAGGAGGAGAGGAGGGTGAAATATTGAAATCGTTGGGCCCGTCGAATCTCAGACTTTACTCGGATTTTTTTTTATATTCCACGAGGGCGTAAGGACAGTTAAAAATTCCAATGGGAGTTCGGAAGAATTTTTTCATCGGAGAACAACGAAAATTTCACTGTTCGCGAATGGGACAATTGGGCATCCCTCGCAGAGACCAATAAGTGGATTTGTAATTGAAAATTGGAATTTTCGGGCAAGAGAATAACGAGAGCTCCCGAAATACGCGAATTGTCCGGCTGTTTTAGATGGGGTGTACACACTTTGAGCTGTAAGTAGAGTTTGTCATGAGATTTTGGATGGATTGAGAGTATAATAATGCATGGGGTGAGGAATTAATGAGGGGGAGGAGGAGAGGAGGGTGAATGTTGAAATCGTTGGGCCCATCGAATCTCAGACTTTACTGGAATTTTTTTTTATATTCGACGAGGGCGTGTGGACAATTAAAAAATCCAATGGGAGTTCGGAAGAATTTTTTCATCGGAGGACAACGAAAATTTCAATATTCGCGAATGGGACAATTGGTCGTCCTCTTCACGTCCCAATACTTTTGTTTGTAATTGAAGATATTGGGATTGGGAGGAATTGAAGGTTTTACTGAATATTCAAGTGAATACGAAATTTTAGGGCAATAGAATAACGAGAGCTCCCGAAATACTCGGATTGTCGGCCGGTTTTAGATGGGGTGTACACATATTGACATGTAAGTAGAGTTTATCATGAGATTTTGAATGGATTGGGGGCTGAATAATGGATGGAAGAATCAATGAGGACTCGGTGAATTAATGCGTGGAGAGTAGGAGGAGAATGAATATTGAAAATGCACGAGTTCATCGAATGAAAGTTTACGCTAATTTTAAATTCATATGGAAGTTCACTGCTTCACCCGGATTATCTAGAAAAAAGGAAATACTTGAGCAACTGTTTGATTTGTGAATTCTCTGCGAAAATATTTAAATATCATAAATATTTTGTTTTTTTTTTGCCCAATTCCAAATTTTTTTTGAGGAGTTAAAGCCCGGGTGTAACAGTTCGTAATCTCGACATCCCCGTGACTAATTACAAGAAAAATAATTGTTAAACCGTAAGCAAACATAATTACCGACCTCCGCGAATGATTTCTTCAAGTCGTAAATTATATCTGCTGACGATTTGATCAGTACTTCACGTGTAACGAGTGACGGCGATGTCGAGGTGATAAATTGGTACACCCGCCCCTTAAAACAAGAATTTTCCAAATTTCTTTAGTCTTCCCTTAATCCCTAAATAATTAATAAAAAAATGACAGGATATTCTAATCATTGACCATTTCAATCAATCCCAGAGAAGTCAATTGCAATCGATACTTACCCCCAATTCAATTTATTTTTATTTAGTATCAAATATTTCAGTAAAAAAATCCAGAAAATTTTCATTAATTGACCAGATTAAAAACAAGTCCACTTCAGAGTCTCGATTTTAATTAATTCCGGAGAGGTGAATTGCAATTACAACTTTCCCTCAAGGCTTTTCGAAATTTGTGAATTTTCACTTATGAAATCCCTTGATTTAGCGCGAGATCTGATCATCCGAGTCTCCCTCTCATTTGTCTGTATGAAAATGATATCCCCGAGGTTAATGGAAGAACGATAGTAAACCTGATGATACTTTCGGATGGATACGCAGTTTGTAAATTTCGTGGGTTAGGTAAAACCATGGAAATAAGATATTCTCTGTAGATGCATTTGCCTTCAGGTCCTGGCACTCTATTTACTCCGAGTAAATCCACCTAGACGTGATATTATCCCACGTCTCGTTTCTCAAGCTCCTCTCTTCAGGTAGCATTACTCTCGGTTGGCAGGAGGATCCTCAGAATGAGATATACTTACAAAAAGGACATCAAAGACATTTTTTGTCCCCCGCCCTCGCACCTCAATCAGTCGCGAAACGAAAAATCGTAATATGTTTTTAACTATTTTGCTGGATAAAATTACTTGGATCCCCCCTTCGTCGATAGATGCCAGACCAATTGATTGATTTACGCTACTGACGTGCACCGAGACATGATGCGGTATCCATTACCCCCTCTCACATCCACTTTCATCCTTTCAATCATGGGAAGCGGTCGTGAGATGGCAAGCGATTTACACTCGACCCGGCGAACGGCATTTCTTGGCGCATCAAAGACCCACAGAGTGTGTGCAATAACCTCTGACGGCTCTAATTAGTTGATTGGATAATTACAGGGTCGGCTATTCGAGCTCAAGGAGTTCTGGTTAAATTTGCAGATTTTTTGCAATTTTGTTTTAATGAAATACGAAATTCGGAGGTGTCCAGACGGTCAGCCAATTTTTTTGGGGAATCATTGCAGGGGAATCGGTAATTTCGAACTTTAATTACGGTTTTGAGGGGTTAAAAATTACTCGGCCTGGTCTGCCATTTAAGTTAAACTCTAGAGTCTGAAAAATTGATATTTAACAATTTTTTAAAAATTTAGACATTACTTTTGGGGAATGACATTTTCACAAATTCAATAATTCAAAGGAATTTTCTGTCAGCGGTGGTGTAAAGAAATTCATTAAAAATTTGGTAAATTTTCGTCGTAATTTACTATTCGATCATAAATTTAATCTCTAGAGCATCAGTAGGGCGTCCCCTTTTCTCGGCTCTCGGTTAATTATATATCGACTATGTTTCACGATTAGCGAATGTGGTTTATCAATTTTTCATTCTCGTCCGAGTTTTTGTCACTTTTCGTTACAGCGAAAAGCTTTCAGAATCTCCGAATAATACATGCGGACGGAAACTTCTGACACGTCGGGAGTGTCCTTAATATTTGTAAATACTGCTGCTTGATGTACTTCGCCATTGTTTACGAGGGGATTTAATTATGAGGATTTTTCTATAAAGAATGTTATTGGTGAATTTTACAGAACCACCAAAACCGAATTACCTAGTCCAATGCTCATCCCAGATTATCCGGCTTTTTCAATTAATTTTGTATAATGTTTGAAGTATGCCCGGAATATTATCTCAACTCCAAAGAAAGTCAAGTATTTGCTGAGAAAAGTGCATTAATGGAACGACAGACGAGAAAATTTTATACAAAACTCAAAACTTATTACGTGACATCAAATTTTTTTAATTTTAAGAAAAAAAAATTCTTAACTCTATTAGTAACATTTTTTTTTATTCTCCGAAGGTCGAAGATGTAATTAATATTTTGATGCAACTGCTCAAATAATTTTTCTTATCCTCGTTCCAACTTTTATTTATTTTTATTAATTTTCTGTCATTTTTCGGGCGGTTATTTCAATGAATATTTCCCTCCCGAAAATTTAAATAATCTGACAACAAATATTGCCCCATAAATTACAATCTCGAGGTGTCAATCGCTAATTTACCCACCCCAATAATAATTCCTAATTCCCGGGGATCTCAAGGCCGCAATATTGCCCATTTAAATTTTTAAATTTTACCAAAAAAAAATTATTAACTCTATTAGTAACAATTTTTTTTATTCTCCGAAGGCCGAAGATGTCGTTAATATTTTTATTCAACTACTCAAATAATTTTTCTTATCCTCGTTCCTACTTTTATTGATTTTTATTAATTTTGTGTCATTTTTCGGGCGGTTATTTCACTGAATATTTCCCTCCCAAAAATTTAAATAATCTGACAACAAATATTGCCCCATAAATCCCAATCTCGAGGTGTCAATCGTTAATTTACCCACCCCAATAATAATCCCTAATTCCCGGGGATCTCAAGGCCGCAATGTTGCCCATTTAAATTTTTAAATTTTACCAAAAAAAAAATTATTAACTCTATTAGTAACAATTTTTTTTATTCTCCGAAGGTCAAAGATGTAATTATTATTTTGATGCAACTGCTCAAATAATTTTTCTTATCCTCGTTCCATCTTTTATTGATTTTTATTAATTTCGTGTCATTTTTCGGGCGGTTATTTCACTGAATATTTCCCTCCCGAAAATTGAAATAATCTGACAACAAATATTGCCCCATAAATTCCAATCTCGAGGTGTCAATCGTTAATTTACCCACCCCAACAATAATCCCTAATTCCCGGGGATCTCAAGGCCGCAATATTACCCATTTAAATAACCCTCACTTCCTCATCACCGAAGACAAATGTATTTTGTAAAATCCCATTTCACCTCAAATATTCGAGTCTCATCCGGCGCGATTATGCCGGCTCACAGGATGAATCTTATTAGAAATTAACTCAGCGAGATTGCCTTGAAAATACCCTTCTTACCATAATTGAAATTCCGGATGTAGACTTTTTGTCTTCACAGAAGTCTTTAAACTGAGTTTGTTTTCCTCCTGGTGTTATGACAATTTAATTAACTTTCCGTTCAAATACTTTTCTTTTCTTTTACCCGCCCCCGCCCTCCGCCCGCCCCTCCGGGGCCCACCAACCCCCTCAATGAGAGCGTAGTTTTGCGCACATGGTCCGCTCTCATTCCGCCGTCTTCCACTTGGCTGGACCCCTTTGTAGTACTGTTTTTAATTTTTCTCTTCGCTCAAGGAATTAGTTTTCAACTCCAGAGATTTTTATGCTCTCAATTCATTGAAATCACTGGAGTAATTTTTTTTTAGCCTTTCTCCCTCTCGCCGGCAATTGGAGACGGAAGACAACGAACGCCTGAACATTTTTCTTGTTGCTGACGTCTGGGATCCTTGTAAAAGTTCTATCGGCGTGTCCCTATATGGCCGCCCCAGACCGAATAACTCTCCACCGGCGACGTAGACTGTCGTTTCACGGGGGGTTGGAAAATCAGGGGGTGGAGGTGAGTGTATAGAATCTCGTGTTCCACACTGTGTGCGCACTTTGCCTCCCAACACGAGGTGACTTATAGTGAATGCTTCCGGCTAAGTGAACAGCCCCCCCCGACAGTCAAACTACTTTTTCTGCGATACTTACGGTGAATTTTCGAGTTATGGGGGTGGTTTATTGGGGTCACGCGTGAAACTGGGAAGAAGATATTCTGGGGATTGGAGATTTTTTTATGGAATAATACGCGGTGAGAATTTTTTAAATTAAGGCACGAGTGTAGGTGTTCGTCAGCGCGATATCCCCGTGACTAATTACGAGAAAAATAATTATTTAATCATGAGCAAACATAATTTCCGACCTCTGTTGAGGATTTCTGCAAGTCGGAAATTACATCTGCTCACGATTTGATCGGTACTTCACGTGTGATGAGTGACGGAGACTTTGAGGTGATCCATTATTACACTCGGCCCTTAAAATTACCGCTCCGGGGAAAAAATTAATCAAGCGCATGGAAAAATTCCCTATCGTTAACAAAAATTACCCAAATTTTACTGAGAAATTGGGGGTATTTTTTATGGAAAACAACTTTTATTGAGAAGTCAACAAATTTTACTAAAACGGTAATTTTACCCGAGCGGCTGAATTGAACGGTAATTTCTAATTTTGACCTCTGAATTTTTTAATAAAAAAAAAATTGCTTAGAGTAAATTCAACAGGTCAAGAATTAATTGATTAATTTTTCTATTGGGCCCTACAAGGGTAGAGAGTTATCGGAGATTAAGTACGAGAGCTAGTGAGGCCCAGGGTCACCGTCAGCTCGGGAGGTCAATATAATTCCACATTCTTAAAATCCGCCCGCTCCTCTACCGGAGGACGAGACCCGGGGGAACTTTTCCCCGTTTTTACATTCTCAAAGAGGGCCCCAACGCAATTACATTTCAACCCTTCCCTCAATCCGGAGCCATAAAAACTGGGGGACAGTGAATTTTCTTTTCGAGAAAAAACCGCGAAGCAATTTTTTTCCGGATTTCCGTGAAAACTTCTCACCCAAGTCCCCTGATATTTCTTCTCTCGCCGAAAAATAATGAACTCGCGCAATGGATAAATAAATAAATAGATGAACTCATGAATAATAAATTCTGAAGCCGGTAATTAACATCATTGCATAATCTCATTATCGATCACAATATTAATAATTAATAACGCTTAATGCGTCAGTTCATTAATTCCTCAAACTCCGGCGGAACGAGGGGGGGAAAAAAATTGAATTCATAGAGTACGTGAAAGCTGTCGGGGTAGGAGAAAATACAAACCGGAAATCGGAAGTTAACGCTATTTGGTAAATTGTATACAGTGGGACGATTATTCCCGAAGAGGAAAGCTCGCAGCCCCCGAGCCTCCATACTTCCACCCTCGTTTGGCTCCACGTCGCTCCTCTTAACGGAATAATTGTTGATTGGCCCGCTCAGCCGCCCCTCTTCCACTAATCACTTTACCCCACCCGCTCGCTACACGCGACAGATCGAATATCCGAGTGGAGGCTAGAACATTCACATTTCACACACGACAAGAGAAATTTCATCTGTAGTTTAAAGGACTCAGAAATATCCCCAGAAGTCGTCTCTAAATTGAAAATAATCAACGACACATGTAAATTGATTATTCAAGTCAATATAAAAAAATTAAGTGCCCTTTACCTTCAGGTAATTCGATAAATTTCCTGAATTCAATTTCGAAAAGTATTTTTTGAAGATTTTTACTCGGAATCATTGAATTGCTAATGTTTTCAATTGTCGATAACTCGGGACCGGCCGAGTGAAATTGAATGATTTTTTTTCACGTGAAAGCTGAAAATTCTAGCTTCAATATGAACGGTAAATCATTCAATTTCACTCTGCCAATTTCGAGTTATTGATAATTGAATTTCTCCGATTTTTGTCGATCTCCGCCACTTTTCAATTGAATAATCTCCCTCTGTATGATAAAATGAAAAATTCCAAAAACAAAAAAATTAAATTAATCAAATGGATTAACTCGAGACAGAATTAAATATCCAGAGTGATGATATTATCAGTCCACACATACTATCGATTTCGCCTAATGCGAGCGGTCCGAAATATTCAAATAACGCTCGAATTCTCGATTTTCCCTCCCATCCAAAAGCTTTATACTCGGTTAGAGAAAGCGCTGGCGTTTGTCCAGGGACACAGGCTAGGCTATACCATGGCACTCCCGTACAAGCCTGAGTTGAGCCACGATACTTCACGAGTGGATTATTGTAATGGTAAATTATTGGACGTTAAATCTACGTCATGGAGCCCCGTCTTTTATCGAAGCGCCCGGGAACAAGAGCTTGCAGACACTTCACCCGGACGTGTCATTCATCCTCTCTTCCTGGAGGGTTTTTTTTCCCCCCCTTCTTTTTACACCGCTGGAGATATATTATACATTTTTTTTATCTTCCTTTCTACGGGTGAAAGGGCGAGTGCATCGTTCCCTTTTCATACTGATGAATTATCAAAATTCATGGGAACCGAGCGAATTGAGGACGAAAATATGATGTGTGAGATGTACCACCGAATGCCTGTAAAATTTTTTCAAGTGATGAATAGTTCGAGGGACAAAAGGAGGAGGGAGAATTAAAAGAATAAAAAAAAATCCTCACTTTTTTTCCGTCTATTTTTATACTTTAAATAATTGATCATTTTTTAGGACAACTGACACTCGTTAATTTCTCTATTGATTAAGGCAT
>JAPYZM010002145.1:0-15380 GCA_030522845.1 Psyttalia concolor
AGATAAAAATCTGGGCATCAAGAGGGCGATTAAATTTCCTACTCAAATATTGGATTAAAACGTCAAATAGAATTTTTTTGTAACTAGGCAAGAAAAAAAAACAAATGGAAAATGTCAGAGATAATTTTTTCCCCACTTCCGGAATTACTAAAATTGTATTCTCTCTGTGCGATTACCCCCGGCTACACCCGATCGATCAATAAATTACGGCGTAACAAAAAATCAAGGGGGGGGGGGCGTGGGGTAAAAAACAGGAACTGCTCGTAATTTAAAAATTTTACAAAAAATAAATTTTCTGGAAAAATTGACTTCGTCTCCTGTTGAAACTAATAACAGCCTCGAATGTAAACATTACTTCATCCCCAGGCCTTCGTGATTAACACCGGAAGCACGTGGAGATATCGGCCCCTGTGAAGTTCAATTATTTCAACATCCATTTCTTTTTCTCTTGCTTCTTTTATTTATCTCAGAGCCCCCCCCCCCCCCCCCCCCCCCCCCCCCTCCCCCCCCCCCCCCCCCCCCCCCCCTCCCTCCCCTTTATTTTCGCTGCCGAACAGACCGTGAAGAAATGGAATAAAAGGGACTCCCCGGGTTAAGAGAGAAATGTTTCATACACGCAAAGCGGATGCTGCTTTACACGCCAGCAGTTCAATAAATATCGTAATAATTATCGATAACCCAAGATTATAATCCCCTTGAGACTGTCATTTACATTGAATATAAAATGGGGTAGATTTTTTTTTTATAACCTTGAGAATGCAGAAAGCGAGAAGATAGAACGAGGTCTCTGATAATTCACTTCCAACAATTATTAATTTTCAATGAGAATTAAAATAATGAAAAAGTAAATATTACGCCTATTGCATAAATACTGGATTTATTGAGTTGAATAAGTCACGTAGAATCACCAGTTGCAATCGACTTCGTAGATCAATAAATAATATTTTGAAGATAAGAGTTTATTGGGAAATACGGCATTGAGAGTTTTTGCTACTCGTGTCTATCCATTTTTTTATTTTTTTTGGTGGTTTATTTTAATTAGACTAGATTCATTATATTCATCGGTGGTAAATTATAATTTTATTTATTTTTAAATTGTGGAATGCATTTGCTTTGCGTAATTATTCGCGAGGAGTGGTCATCATGCGTGTTGTAATATTTTTTCTGACTCTCGGAAGAATAAAAAATGTATTTATGTTAATTAATGGGATAATTGGAGGCTTTCAGACAATTTTTTTTTTCGGTTGATTAAATCCTACCGGAGGGTTTTTGTAGGTAATTCAATCTCCAGAGGGAACTTCTGTTGACATTTTTTTTTTACTCCCTTATTAACGAGATGAGGAAGGAAATTTTTGTAAACGCGAAATTGCCATTTGTTTATTTATCCCCAGAGCTACTGGATATGCAACAAAATATAAAATAATTTTTCGAAGAGAGACACAAATTTTCAGAAAAAAATCTGATATCTCTCGAGCCCAGTTATTAACAAAATAATTAGATATTAAATAATGAAAATCATGAAAAATTCACTTGTATCGGATTTATCTTTTTTCTACAATTGTTCGTTAAAAGAAAAATATTTCAGAGCATGAAAAGCGGAGTTCCCCCATTTTCCGCGGATGATTTAATTCCCAAGAGATAATCCCCTCATAATATTTTCACAACCCCCTCATTTAATTAATTACAAACTCAACAAATAGCGACCCAAAGTCTCTAGAAAACCTGAATCGTCAATTTCGTGTGTATCTCCAAAACCGCTGATCTTAGACAAAAAAGTCTCCCTACATTATTTATAAAAAATGAAATTTCCAACAAAAAGTGTCTTCATCATTTTCCCCCAGTCCCACTCGTTGCCAAGCAAACCCCCCATTAATCACCGAATCAGGAAAAATATTCTCAGATCACCTGTCACCCTGTCCCTCCCATTGAAAAAAACAATTACAATCATAAAAAAAAGAGAGTTCCTCCACAAATAGTTGTGTGCCAACGGTCTAAGCCGCCCGTATAACTTTCCACCGGGTGCCTCTTCTTCCCAACCTCCAACTTTGCGAAACCCGTCGCATAATAAACTCCTTTTGTTTTCAAATCCCCGGCAATTGTTGCCCCTCGCGCAGCCCCCGGAGTCCCTCGCTCACCTCAAAAAAATAAAAAACCCTCCGGCAAATCAAATCCAAAAATTCCTCCAGGATTCAGAGCGTCCATGCGCCCTAGTATTCGCGCAGCGACACCTGCGCACACCGCCGACTCCAAAATTTAAACAAAAAACCCCCTCAACAACAACAACAGCCCTCCCCCTCGCAAAAAATTCCCGCAAACAATTCGAAAAGGAAATTGTCACTCACCATGCATGCAATTGTGTCCCTCCACTAGCGGGGGTGAATCCTTCAGGTAAACCAATGCCGTCGCACGAGTCCACAAAAACCAAAAATATCCCCAAGACAACTTGTCTCCACGTACATCCAAACGAAAGAAAAAAAAAAAGGCCCCCCCAAAAAAAAAAAGAAAATTATTTAAATCACTCCCAATTAAATCTCACGTTCATGCACGCAAATGCCCCCGAAACAAACGCTATAAATCGCGATCGCCTTCTTATTTATTTATTTATTTAATTGCGTTTATTTGTTTTTTGACTTCACGACACAAAAAACGACCGCCGGGGGAGGGAAAAATAAAAATAAAAATAAACAAGAAACGGGAGGAAGAAAAAAATTCTTCAACGAATAATCACAGACAGTACGACCGTGCGGCGCGCGGGTTCAGCGGCCGACTGAAACACTGAAAGGATGCAAGTTGCTTCAGCGAGTTTTAGCCTGTCCGCCATGGGTTTACCGTGGACCTACGCTGCCCCCCCCCTCCGCCCCCCCTCCCCCAGCCGTTTGCTCCCCTCGCTCCCCTCGCTCGAATTGCTCGTGGGGCGCTAGTCTCAGCGCACACATAAGCATCTCCCTCCTCTGCCCCACCCCAACAACTCCACAATCAGACAAAGCCGTTGCGCGCGCATACACTTCACACACACACATACACACATGGAGACCCCCGTACACACCAATGGAAAGATGTATAGTATTTTTTTTTTTCTCTCCCTTGGCTCATGGTTTTAGTCTCTCATCATCGCCACAAAACCCCGGGGTTTATATGCACACCCTTATCAATGGTACTTTCTGTTGCTGAAGAATAGTTAAGAGACAGTGGCCTCTGGAAGGATTTCACCAGTGGCTCTCGTCTTGCTTGGATTTTAGATCCATTGAAGATGCTCCCAACATCCCAATAATTTATCATCCGGAGATTGGAAGGGAGATTGATGAATGGTTTACCCGGGATTTGTTTTTATAATTTTTGGAGGGCGACAAAACTTGGGAAAATTTTGGCTCCTTACTCGAGTAATTCTTGACATTTTGGTTTGTTATTTTAATTGAAAGTATTGGTCTTTCGCACAGTGAGATTAAATTTTTTAATCAATTTTTAGGAGACTTTAAATTGTGAGTAATTGATTTTATAATTTGTCCGCCAATTCCTGGATTTTTTTAAATTATTAAAATCCATCAACTCTTGATTTCCTGAATTTTTAATTCAGGCGTCAACTGATGAAACGGAAATTAAAATTTCCAGCGATTCTGATTGTAAACAATTTAGAATTGACTGGGTAAAAGTAATTTTCTCTCTGTCTCGATTACTTATCCGAAAATGACGCGTCCATGATATAATTAACGGAATTATTTAAACTTGGTTTAGATAAACATTATTAGAAGAAAAATTAAAAAAGCGGCTTCGGCTCTATACCTTTTCACAAAAACCTACCACTTGGCCCCTCTTTACTGAGGGCTTTTCCCTCACTTACTCTTTTTGTTTTTGCGGTTTTTCTCGACCCCTCGTACTCAGAAAGAGTGTGTTTACACGCGTGGGAGGGGGCTAGCTCTAGGGCCGGCGGGTGTCGTTCGCCCGGGGGCTTAAGGCGAGGATTAATGATGGATTAGGCCGTCCTCAATGGATTTTTCGGTTATTGTTCAAGGGGAGACAAGTGATTGTCTGCGGTGGTCGCTCGGGGCAGACCAGACTGGGCGGAGATGAACTTTTCTGATTGTTTTCTCACCGAGTGATACGATTCAGATGAGTTGGAATTATTTTTTTAATCACCAAGCGCATAATTAATAAAAACAAAAATATATATATCAACCGCTTTATCAAGAATGTCCTCTCCTAAAAAATCCCAAATCCCAATTTTTTTACCGAAATTTTTTCTATCCTCTGGATTGACTTGGCCACCCGTTAACAAACGCGACTGTTAATGAAGTGATAAAAAAAATCCTAATTATATTAGAGCCTAAAGCCTCAAAATTTATTTTAACATTCCCCCCCCCCCCCGGTATTGTTAATTTTTGGATTCGTTTCGGGAAAAATATTTTCATTGAGAGTTTTGAGTTGTTCATTTTATTGTGACTCTAATCTGTTCATCGACGATAAATCGAAATTTCCCACGACACCACCTCACCCCCCCCCCCCCATCCCCCTCCCCCCTCAGTTATATCGTCGAGTATCATTGAAACATCTCTCTTTTTAACTCAAGGGTTGAAACGATTGCACTTCTCAACAACCATTTTCCCCAGTAGAGCTATAAACCAACTGGCTCTTTGCGATCGTAAAAATGTAATGGTTCTGGCAGGACATGGATATAAAAATGATATTCGTGGGTTTGAGGTATCAATAGAGGGCTCCAGGCCTTTTTCCTCTCATTTTTTTTTTTGACGCTTCTTTTTTTTTTCTCCCCCCCTCAACTGAGTTCAAATAGCACTTCTCAAAATGACCCCGATCACCATTTATAGGTTCATAAAGTGGCTGGTGTTTTATCCTTTGTTCGTAATAATGGAAAATTCTGGGAATTTGTCACTATTGAATAAAATATTTGAAAAATTCCGGAAATGCCAATTTTTTAAATAAATTTAAGAATCGGTGAAATTTAATTCCTGCCAATTGCAACTAAAGATCAAATTAATTGAACTATTGGTGGAGAAAATAATTTCCACTTGACTTTAATTAAATCAATAAATTGCATAAATATAATTGCCCAGAGATAATCCCCTCATAATATTTCCCCAACCCCCCATTTATTTAACTAATTACAAACTCAACAAATAGCAATTCAAAATCTGCAAAAACTGTAATCAACAATTTCGCGCGTACCTCCTAAACCACGGGCTTTATCAAAAAAAATCCCACTACATTAATTGTAGAAAATTAAATTTAGAAACTTAAGTGTCTCTACCATTTTTCCCCTAGTGCCACTCCTTACCCAATTAATCCCCCATTAATTACATAATCAGGATAAAAATCCTTGGACGACATGTTCCCCTGTCCTCCCTTTTAAAAAATAAACAATAAAAAATAAAAAAAAAAAGAGTAACGAGAGAGCCCTTGAGTAAGTTGAAGATAACCCGCAATGCAAATAAAAGTTTCCACTCAATAAAAAAAAACTGAGCAATTAATTACGTAAACAAAAATAAAATCCTGTGACAAACCCAATTTTCCACTTGTTATTTCATCCCCGACTATTATTTCTCTTAAATCCCGAGTGATTATTCATTAAATTTCATTTTTATTTATTGCCCCTCCCCAGAGTCCCTCATCAACAATATTATTCCCTCCTCAGAGGGATAGGAATCCAAACAGACAGGTTCTGCACCCGAGAAACATTTCGGAATTGTTCGACTGGAAAATGGGGTGAAAACGCTCGACACATGTTGGCAAAATGTTGAGCATGAGCTGTTGGTGGATTGACGAGTCTTGGGAAAATTTTACAACACGCGTTAGGTGAGATATATACCGAGAAACCGGTGGAGAAAAACAACTCAATCTCCATTGAGGCCATTCCTCATTATTCCTAAATTATTTTCAGTTTTTTTTTTTTTCGCCAACTGATTTGTCAACAATTCCATCACAAATGACAGGAATTATTGCATGAAAGCATTGAATAATGTCTCACCGTCCAGGAATGCGTTATATCCGGCAACTGGTGTCAAACGACATCAATTTAGTGTACATCATATGCGTGACAAGTACAGTGAGAAGTTGATTAATTGAGATAATAGCATGGAATAGACTGAGAGCGTTGAACGATGACGCCGAGGGGAGGGGAAGTCTATGTTAAAACGTATCTCACTTTCGCCTAGTCTATTATTTCTTATTATAATGGACGTTAGTTGAGAAATAATTGCTCTATCAGAGAGTCAATTTTTATATTAATATCTTTAAGATCTCCATTGACTGGGAAAACGATTATTTAATGGAAATTAATGAATATTTGTCCTACCGACTTTTTTTATAATTTATAGTAATTTACGTCTGACCGGAACTAATAAATACCCCTGAAGAAACCGATGATTGCAGGGGATTCGCTCATCTCCTGAGTTGATAATATTCAAAAACAAAAATGCGAATGTCAGCCGGTGCCAGTAAAAAAAATTATAAACAATCCTGAGAAGTAATTAGTTTTTAAGATCATAATCACTGGAACGCTGATAACTACTTCAAATTAATGACTGAATCATTGATAATTTGTGAATAATAATGAATTAATGAATTGTTGTAATAAATATTAATCTTCTTGTAAAGTTCGGATTTGAATTAATCCCAAAATCAGGGAAATTATTAAAAATAATTGAAAGGCCTGACTGAATGTTTGCTAGCTCGTATTTTTGTTTTTGAAAAAGAAAAAAAAAATTGTTCACTCACCCTCAGCTGACCACTGCAGACCCCTTGCTGTCACCACCTGCAAGTCGTATGTCCTGGAGTGAGGTCCTCGCCAGGAGCCCCTCATCACCAGGTCCCTGAAGGCATCCAGGTCGTCCTGAGCAGCAGCTCTCAACACAACACTCGGTAGTTATCCACAAAACAACACAAGGTAACAATAAATTCTCCAGAAGTAGTTCACATCACTTCCTGGCCATTAGACCGTCGATATCACAGAGAATGCACGAGTTGAAACACTACACAAACCCTCCCTGACTGTTCACTGGCTCGAGAACAAAGGAATCCCCCCCGTGTCACGCGCCCCCGCCCCCCTCGCGCAAAGGAAGCCGTTAAAAACATTAACAAATTAATCACAACCACTAAAATCACGTAAAAAACATACTTGCCACCGGCAGGTGACCCTCGGCAGGTCATACCGTCGGTGCAGGAGGTGGTGCTGCTTGTACAGCCTCTCCAGGCGTCCACAGAGTACGCCAGCCGATGGACAAGGCGAGAACAAAGGAATCAAGATGGCGTCGGCTGTGCTGCGCGAGCCAGGTGCGCAGTGGAAAATGCCTCCCAAGGGCTTCCACTCGCCAATAATCGGATATTACCATGAAAACTCGAGAAAATATGGGAAATAAATGTGTAATAAGACGTGGGGAGCACCTCCTGCACGCCAGGTCAACGATTTTACCCCGATTGCAGGCGAATTCATGGCTACAACTGCGAAAATACGTCCCCTCGATCCGACTCGAGCCAGCAGTCCTAGACTTGTGGCAAATTCAACATGGCGTCGCTTTGCCTGCGCTACGGGTATGCGCAGTAGAGAAACAGGCTGGCGCCTGCGCTGCGGGCATGCGCAGTAGAAAAACAGACTGGCGCCTGCGCGGCGGTAGAATTGAATGGCTTAGAAATAAATAACGAATAAATAAATTATAAAATAATCATAATTATGTGGTTAAATTATTCATTGTGTTTTTATAAAATTATTTTTGGGGATTTTTTCAAGAACTTTTAATGGTTTTCCGGAATTACAACAGCTGATTGTCCCCAGGAGTTCTCAAAATCACTACTACGTGTCTCGACTAGTCTCCAAAACCATCATGGCAGTCAGGATTATCAATTACTCACCGGTCCACGGGTTTCGCGAACATAATGCGACATTTATTGTTGATATTATCGAGAATCTCCAAAGATTCGCCAGTTCTTCTTTCCCCTCGCTCCGCCAATTTTCGTAATTTCTCCTCGCGATTTCTCTCGGGTGTCAGAAGTGCGGTAAACAATGGGGCAGCATCCGGTGTATTTTTGCCTGGGAAGAACGTTCACAGAGAATCTGAGAGGACATTCTCGGTGTCCTCGGCTCTCGGGAAGATCAAGCAGAAAGGGGACAAGAAGAAGTTGGGAAAAAGTCAAAATGTCAATTTGCAAGAGCTCTCGGAAGTCATCGACATCGACAAGTTGACGAATCAGATGGAGCATACCTTGGAGAAGATGAAGAAGGACTTCATGACGTACGTCTCCCTCAGGTCCTCCATTGGTGCCATTGAACAGGTTGTTGTGAATTTCGAGGGAGAGGATTTCATGCTTCAGGAGCTGGCCCAGATCTCCAGGAAACCTAAGGTCGTTGTCCTCAATGTCACGACTTTCCCCCAGGCAATCCCCCAGGTTCTCGACGCCATCAGCAAGAGCGGGCTCAATCTCAACCCCCAGCAGGATGGGACCACTATTTTTGTGCCAATACCAAAGTACGTGCGATATAAATTGATTTTTTTCTTTGAGCTTTGGTAGGGTTAGGATAACGATTTGGAGGATATCTCGGAAGCTATGGGAGACAGGGAAATTTGTGTAGGACGTTTTATTTAGAAAATTTGAAGAGCTAAAAATAATAATTCCATGAAAATATCCATATCTCTCCTAGATCTGGAGTTATCCACCAAAAACTATCGACAAATTCTTCAATTTCAGGATATTCAGCTTGAATATTCAATTGAACAAGTTAAAAATATAAATTGTTGCTCATACTTTTCCTAATTTCTTGCAGAGTAACTAAAGAGCACAGAGAAGGCCTAGCCAAGAACGCAAAAGCCCTCTTCATAAAGTGTCGTGACGGCCTGAAGGACGTCAGAAATAAAGAGATAAAGGAGTTACAAAAAATCCCATCGATCTCCGAGGACCAGGTGCGAAGGGCCCAGCGCCAGCTCGAGACCATCTGCGATAAATACGTGAAGGAGGCTGAAGACCTGCTGGCCACTAAGCAGAAAGAACTCCTCAGGACCGAATAAATAAGCTCACGTTATTTAATACTCTGCTTTGTACATAGTTTTTTTTTTTTTTCAATTTCAAAAATATAAAGTCGTTGAGAACTACGCCTTCTTCATGTGGTTCCTCACGTAGTCCAGCATTCCCTCGCACAGCTTTTGCACTGCATCTCTCAGGATGTCAACTGGATGGAATGCAATACTCAGTCTCAGGAAATTTTTCGCCTCTCCAGTGTTGGAGAACCTCGCCCCCGGAATTGCTGTCACTCGGTATTTTTCGTTGCACCATATCATGAATTCCGATGCATCACACTCTGAAATTAACCAATTAACAAGTGATTAAGGGAATTTTTAATCTCAACTACACGTCTCAATAATACGAAACAATTCAACAGACAAAAGCCAATTTCCAAACCATTTTTTTCCTCAAAAAACGCGATAGACAATTTAATTTGCCTTTTCCTCCAAAAAAAATACTATTAATAATAATAATAATAATAGATATTGGCTTGGAGTTGATGGGATTGAATGGCAGTTAAATTAATTGTAATGGAAAATCGTGAGTTGAAGGGTAATATCTCACCCGTTGAATTGAGTTCATAAAAATATTTCTGAATATATTGTCACCTGGTGGCAGTGTAATCCAGATAAAATATCCACCCTCTGGCTTATCATAACTGCAACATCGAGGCAGATACCGATCTAATGTTTCACAGACAGCGGCCAAACGTTCCTGAGTCCCCAAATACAATAACAAATTATTTTTCCAGATTTTTCCAGTCGCTAAATAATTTAATCTTCCGATATCAAGTGCTGTCGACAGCAAAGTCGTCTCAAATGCAACCCATTTATTATAAAAATTTATTGAATTTTGTTGTCAATGTCAATAATTAATTGAAATATGATCTTTAACGTACGGCATATGTCCTCTGAAGTAGGTCCACATGCTCATCAGCAAACTTAAGCTGAAGAAGACTGGTAATGACGCCAGAAACGTAATGATTGAGTGCTCCTCCACTTAGCAGAACTCCACTAAAAATCTCCGAAAAAAATTAAAATCCTCTCTAACTTCTAGGCCTAGGTCTTCCTATTGTGAATTTCTTACGAAGTTCTTAGGATTTTAATGACTCGGGGAGGTCCTTCGATCCACCCAAGTCGAATAGCTGGTGACAGAATCTTGGAAAACGAGCCATTGGATATCACCTGGCCCCCTTTGTAGTCCAAATCCTCTGGGGAATCGTAAGCCAATAATCTTTTCGGTGGAGACCCACTTTTGTAGTGAAGGAGATTGTAAACGTCGTCACAAGCGACTGCTATCGAATGTTTCCTGGCTATTTTCACTAACTTTTGACATTTATCTGAAATTGATAATTCCATTACAACCCATTCCAACTTCTTCGGCATAAATAATTATCTAAATTCCTCTCCCAAACAATTAAGATCAAAGATCGACGAGTACCTGGAGGTAGAACCATTCCAGTGGGATTATGATACGTCGGGATGGTATAAAAAATTCCCCAGAAGATCTTTTGATCGCTCAAATAATAATTATTTCTCTTCTTCTCCTCCCCAACGATTCTATCTAGAGCCTCGAGATCGACAGTTTTATCCCTCATAGGCACTAAAATCGGGGAAAAAAAATTGTTTAAACATCCGACGAAAGAGATCACATCCTGGAGGGATAAAAATCCTGACCTGTAACGATTCTCGTCAGCGGAAATTGTCGAAAGGCGTCGAGGGCGATCATGTAAGTGACTTCTTCAACAAAAATAACGCCATTCGGCGATAAGATCGTTGTCAATAATAATTGCAGTCCGTGAGTGGCTCCACAAGTTAACACTAGATTTTCTCTCTTCACTGGAATATCCTGATAACGTCGAGTGAGGAATTTTGAGAGCTCCTCCCGGCATTCCCAGAGGCCCGCGGTCAGCCCGTACTGGTAGAGGTAGTGCATGCCCTCTTTTTCCTCCTCCGTCTATTGTTTAAATGTCGAGAATGACTTTTAATAATTTTCCTCAGTCCGTAAATAATGAAAAAATCACTGAATTTTTTTTTCAAGATAACCAAATGATAATTTTTTTTATTTTGTCGGGATTAATTGTGCAATTTCCGGGAATTTACAGGAATTTCGGACTCAATGGATTTAGTAAATTTTTCTTTTGTGGTAAATGACTCGACTTTTTTAACTTTTTTATTTATTAATTTCTTTTATGATGAATGAGTTTTATTTACCGTTCGATGCTCAGTCGCCCTGAGCATCATTTTCCCACAATTCTTGAGCAGGTCAGGCCCCGGGGCTCCCACTGACAGATTAATAACGTCTTTTTTATAAACATTGAATGTCGTATTACCGTCGAATAAATGCCGAAAATAGGGATCGTCCACTTCGTTGGCCTGCGTCATCTTGTCTGTCGCACAAAACCAACTATAACAATTTTCTCATTAATTAAAAACTTCAGGAGATAACAAATTAAAAATAATTATTTAACAGCACTTGGCCTTATTCTCTGACCCCGGGGGTGATAGAACTCAAAACTGGTTTTTTATTCTGGCTTGTTTCTTATTATTCTATTGTGGACAACACAATTGTTGATGTAAGTGAATTATTAATGCAAACTTCTTGAAATTCACCTCGCAAGTCTCGATGGCAGAATTACTACTGGCGAACTGCGTAGAATGACGTGTCTACCACGCCTGATTCCTCTGCAGACGTTCAACGAAGACCCATACATGCTAAAGATAAATACACACATTGAAATAAAATAATCATTCATTGTCTGTTCACTCGAAATAAAAAAATGAAACCACTACAGGAGAATTATCTCTCACAATTACTCATCTAGAACATTCAAAAGATTTATCTACTCATCTCCCTCATCAATTCACAATTATTTATTGCTATTATTATTTATCATTGATGCAAAGACAAATAATTATTTTATTTAATTGAACAAAACCTCAGACAAAAGAATTTTCCTGAATCCTTCATGAAAATTCAGAATAATTGTGCTAAAAATGAAATAGAGAGTAGAGTAATCCAAATAAATTTTTAATTTGTTTAAAGAGGTTTACCTTGCAACTGGTTAAGATAAAACTCCAGGAAACACTGCGAGACAATCGTCGTACGATTAAACTGGTCAGTCAATCTGTAATTCCATTCTTTTTAACCACAGGGAGAAGAAAAATTGATGGGATTAGGCTGATTGTGGATAACGTTTGAACTTCTGATTTAGTTTTTTTTTCCTTTTAAAAGACTTGTAATTTTTAATTATTACACTCAAGACATGTATGTACACTTGCATGACCATGAATTCTTATCGTTAAATTTTCTTCGTGGATTTACATATGCAGGGGTGACAGACATTTCATAATTCAATGTCAACGTGATCCCGAGATTATATAATCTTTCCGAGTATATTTCTCTGATTAATTTTGTCGGCTGTAGGTGGTTTATTTAGAGTAGTATATGAGATTGTTGTCTAGTTTTGGATGTTAACAGTGGAGGTAATTTTATACTACTTCAAAATAAGTTAAAAATGGCATAGAATCATTAAAAAACAGCTTAAAACGAATATAATTCGATTGAATAAAATTTAAAGTGAAACAGGAGTTCCTTTTGGCATCAAGTAAACCATTAGATGATTAAAGATGACGTAATATTTTGAGTATATATTTTTTTATATTACTTTTCCTACTTTCACTCGTTAAACAACGAACAAAATTTGTTTAAAATCGCAAGTTCTGCTCTCAAACTCGCATAAATAGATTTTTTTCTCTGCCTTCGAACATGATGTCCCTTTTAAAATCGTTAAAGCTTCATTGGAAAAACCGAAGAATAAAGCGCGAATGTGTAAAATCATCGAAAATAATTTTGCAATAAAATAATTGGCGACAATTCGGTTGGTAACAGTAAGTTCTTTGTACACTGACAGTAATGAATGATTTCCACACAATAAATTAATAGTTAACAACTATTAGTTCCTCATCCACAATGAGACATTCGTCAATTTTGTTGTTCGTTAAATGGAAAAGAATAATAATTCTATCACAGTCGGCGGTAAACCGCATTTATCCATTTGTCGTGCTAAAATTGGGGAATAATAATGTCTTCGAACGGTTTTTGCATAAAACTTTTCCATTGAAACGCCTTCACGCGCCCAAAAATTGAATAAACAACATTGGAAACGTATTTTCTTCTCGAAAAAAAAAAACAACAAATTAAAATGAAAAGTTAATTTTCAAATTCGCTCAAAAATGATAAACAATACTGTCTAATATTATTCACTAATTTCCTCTGAAATCAAACAATGAAAAAATTTCATGAAATTTCACCTGAAATGTATCGAATAAAACTTAAGAATTAACTTCTGTAAAACTATACACGTTTTTCTTAAATCTTCATGTCCTCACGTTATGTACAGGCCACGCAATAATGGCACGTTAAGAAAATAAGGTTTTTTTAGTCATTTCATTGCACGAAAGTTCCAATAGTCACACCCTAAGTACTTTGAAGAAATTCATTGTTAATGAAATAAAAAAAAAATGCTTTCATTAAACAGTTGTTTCGTTTTTCTTCAGCGGCTGCAACTCCCGCTCGAGTCGATCGAAGTCGTTGTAGTACTCGTGATCAGACTCTTCCTCGGAGTTTCTCAGTCTCACTTGTCCCCCAAAACTATTTACCGGTACTTTATCGAGATCAGGCGTCGGAACTTCGTCGGATTGCGAAGTAATTCCATCGTCTTGGGACATGTACTCTGGATTATCGAGGGATGTTTTCCCGGAGATCCTGAGGAATTCTAGATTTCGGTAGCCATTTTGCAACCTCTTTGGTTCGGAGTCTGAAGAATAATTAATTATTTTGAAGAATTGGCATTTAATAACCATAAAACATTGAACTCTACAATTATGTTATAAAAATGTAAATAAATTAATATTTTACCGGTAGATTTAACGTCCCCAATGAGCTCCATATATTTTGATGCATTGGGGGGTTTAGGTGAAGGCATGAGATAATCGTCTTCGTCTAATGGGAGATCAAGCTTAAGATTGCCAACTTGGGCCTGTTGATAAGGTGGACCTATTTGCACCGCAAAACAATTGTCTGTTGTATCACAATCTGCAAAACCCCGGTTGATTAAAAAAAGAGTAAACCAAAAGAAGAATATATATTTTGTTCGAGTGAAAAAGCTGCTTTACCTCTGACGGCGATTGTCTTCAGAGGGTCCAAGCAGCACCTGGAGCCGTCAGAAGTGCTTTGCCCGCAGTGGCCGTTCGAGTGAGAGTAATTAGAGCTCTGGCCAGAGATGCTGGGCTCGTGGGAGTTTCTGTTGGCGGCATTTGCTGCATTGTACCTCAGCATTTCTCGATCGAAGTTCTGTTGGTTCTGAGGGGTCGGAGAGTCCGTGGTTAATGAGGGGACTCCACTGGGCCAACATTTCGGTGGAGATCCTGAAGTGCTGGAGGGTGGGACACCTACAAGAGCTCTTGGACTTGGTTGGAGATACTCGTCAGCCTCGAGGACAGGCTCTGGGCTGTCCCCGACAGAAGCCAAGCTCCTGATCAACTCTTTTCGATCTTGAATGGTGTACGCAGGCAGCCTCATGTACTTGTCGCCTTCGATGGCGAGATACCGGGCAGGATCCCTTGACATTTTGGCGAAATTATCGGCGAGCTCTTTGAAACTGGGTCTCGATTCCGCGTCCAAGAACCAACAGCTGATCATGATCATGTAAACGTCGATCGAACAGATTTTTGGCTGGGGTAGTCGGTCCCCTTTCTCTAAGAATTCTGGTACATTTCTGGCAGGGATTTGGTCATACGGCCTCCCACCGTAGGTCAAAATCTCCCAGATGGTGACACCGAACGCCCAAACGTCCGACTTGTGTGTGAAAACCCGATGCTGAATGCACTCGAGTGCCAGCCACTTGATGGGCATTTTCCCACCGGCAGCCTTGTACTGATCCTCATTGATGTCCAGTAATTTCGCTAGACCAAAGTCCGTGATTTTCACACAACTTGGAGTTTGCACCAGAACATTCCTCGCCGCAAGATCCCGATGAACGAGTCTTCGTTCCTCCAGATACGACATACCACGTGCTATCTGCATACACCAATTCAGCATAGGTTTGGATCCAATTTTGTCCTTGTAGGTGCGAACAAAATCGAGAAGACAGCCCAGCGGCATCAGCTGAGTCACCAGCATCATCTGAGAGGTCATGCAGACCGCGAGGAGTTGAAGTAAATTCGGATGATCAACACTAGCCATGATGTACGCCTCATCCAGAAATTCCTTGGACATATTGGCACCAGTGCTGTCATGAAGTACCTTGATGGCCACTGGAATCTTGACATTCTCCCCCTCAGGCACCCAAACCCCTTTGTACACATTCCCAAAGG
>JAPYZM010002146.1:0-14956 GCA_030522845.1 Psyttalia concolor
CCCCTCCCCCCCCCCCCCTCCCCCCCCCCCTCCTCCTCCTCCTTCCCCACCATCTACTAACTCTCGCCATACAACTACAAAACATTCAATTTCAACGTCAAGTTAAAACGAAATGGATTTTCCAGTCGACGTACATTCGTACTTGAAATGTTCTGTATTTCTCATTTCATTTTCCTTCCGACTTCTTCTTATTTTAGTCCCATCAATGGTGACATCAATTTATTCCGTTATTAGTTTTTTTGTTTTGGGGTGAACGAGTTTCGAGTGGTTTGAGCCGGTGGATTGGATTGTTGTTCGGTAATTGGGGAATTATCTCGGTAATGAGAGGCTTGTCAGGAATCTCGGGAGGGGGGAGGGATGTTTTCGATGGGATATTTTATTAGGTTTGGAAATTGTTGAGGGTAATGAGGAATTCAACAGACTGATTAGTTAGAAATTAAAGATGATTTGTAATTTGGGTAATTCTTTGGACGTTTTAGGACTAATTTCTGAAAAGTGTACTTCTATTTCCTGTTTTATAATTTTTTTTAGACTTCTCACAAATTAATGATTAATTTGGGGCGTAAAAATGTAGTGTTCTCCATTGCTTTGTTAATAAATATTGACTTATAGTATTGACGATTTAGTGACAATGATTAAATAGCCTCATACAATCCGTGGCTTCTAGTGAAGTAAATAAGTTAGGTCACTTCAATCAATTCAGTAAAAATAAAAAAAGATGAATAAATATTCCTCTGATCAAAATCAACTTTTTTAGTTCACTCCAGTATTTCGTTTCTCTGGGGACGAATTTTTTGAGCTCTTGACTTGTTTTTAATGACTTTTTAAAATGCAAAACCCATCAAAGATGAATATTCCACGAACTTTAGAGAACAAAAACGTATTTCAAAAACATTTAATCTGTATGTCATGCACAAAATCTCTCCGCTCTATTCCCTTGAACTTTTTGATACTGCACGACACCAATTAAATCTTCCATTCCCTGCCCCTCTCGCATTTTCTCATCACTTAATTTTTATCACGTAAAAACACTTTTCGAGAGTGCCCGATGTGAGGTCAACGGAGTATGGAACCAAAGGAAGAGTAAAAGTACACGGGAATATAAAAACAAAAAATCCGGAGCTTGGAAAAAAAGGGAATTCAAAAAATCAAAATGAGTGAGAGGATATGAGGCTGGAGGAGAATTACAAGCCATTTCAATCGCGTTTCCAATTTCATTCTGGCCACTCCCCCTCCCCATCTCGACGCTCTCCTGCCCTTTGATCCTGCGAGTTCATCGGAGGTATGTATGAGAAAGAGAGTTAAGTAATAAAAAAAATGATGGGGGTATATTCTCAATGAGATTTATATTTGAATATATCTTTCTCTTTCTTGTCCGTCGTTTGAAAAAATTTTATTCTCCGCTGGGATGTCTTTATTGGCTTCCGTCGATGGAAATAGAGCTTCCGTATGAGCTTTTCGAATTCATATAAAGTTTTATTCATTTTCTTTTCGGGGGAAATGTGCAATTGGATGAAAATTATACTTTTTTTATTGTTCCATTGAACGAAGAATAAAATGTTAATTTCGGGAGATTTCCGAAAAAATATCAGGAAACAAATTCTGAAGCTCATGGATTTTTCTATAAAAAGGTTTTAGGGGTAATTTCAAATGAAATTTCACTCATTGGACTGAACTTGAACGAGAGCAGAGCGCAAAGTTTCTCTCGTGCAATTAATTTCCTTTCCACGTGCACATGGTACCCCAAAATTCTTCAAAGCCACTCTCCCCTCGCCATTCACGATTATTCTTGCCGCACAGATGTTATGTTCCTGTGTAAACCTCTCTGGTCCATATCTGGAACTTCTTCAATAGTTACACTACCTTCCATTACCAGTTCCCTTTGATCTCGTCTAAAAGGCTTACATTGAGTCACTTTTTTGGACGGAGGATATTACCAGGCGCTCTTCGAGGGGTTCTAGGATGGGGAAAATGTGAGTGCACCAATTCCATTGTCACTCACTCCAAAACATATTTCAACATAGATCATAATTTTTTTGTCCATTTTATTCTGATCCATTTCTCAATTTAACAGGCCTCGTTTGACCTTTTTCAAATATTTTTGACAAGAAAAATTATCAAGCGTGGGGAATTAAAGAATATTAAAATTCAAATTACTTTTTAACATTTGGATTATTGCAATAGTCCCCATCGATAGAAGAATGCATATAAAATTATGACAATATTGTAATGATTTTTTGTACCGAGAAAAAAAAAGAATTCTAACGGTTTCTCATACGGTAATTGTCCACTTTTTTTACAGTCCATCATCCAAGTAATTTTTATAATGCAATATTCTCTGTATTCATTCATATTTCCCTTTTTTCAACGTTGAGTGACAGCTGTCCTCGGGCTCAACATCTAGACTATCGGAATACGAAAATAAAAATATCTGCTGTGACATTGTGGACACATTTACCTCATACTTCTTGCATTTCTGCACCTGCGCTACATGTTACGACTTCTTTTTTTTTTTTGTTAACAATCAAAATCCCCGTCACGCATTCAATATGTATAGTGCCATTTTTTTCCTGTTCAATCAAATATTTTTCACTTCTTTTTTCCTCTCTCGGTAGAATTTAATGACAATTGCAATCGTGCATGCTCACCAATTCGTTGATAATTTTCCGAGAATGCATAAATCATCTGTGTAAAAGACAGGATGAATGTAATAATTAATCTGCAGGTGCATTGTTAATCAAGTGAAATTCGATTAAAATGATTTAATTAAAATTTTATTACTCTTCTCCCGTTGAAAATGATAAAATGCATGATTCATGCAACTGGGGTGTGGTGGGTAGTAACGGGTTGGGAGGGGGGGGGGGGATGTAAATTAAAAATTGGAATTTAATGGAAATACATTCAGATTCATACTCGTACAAAATTTATGTCAATATACTGGATAGACACGGACATCGTCAATTTATTCCATTTTCCCGTTTTTGTTGGTTCACCATGTTTTATTTCGTCATATAATAAAAAGACATTTTAATTGGAAATTCCCGGTGAATTATTCATATTTTTTAGGAACGTTTTTTTTTTGTATTGTGTTGGAAATTTCATTGATTTTTTTATCGTCGATAGAACACTAATGAAGGGAGCATAAAAATATATCAGGACGTAAATGTGGTTCGCAATCAGTTTTTAATAATTGGAATGAAACTGAATTATTTTTTGGAATTGTTTTTTTTTTTCAATTTTAGGGACCTATTTTATTCATTCACGATTTTTGTTATTTCCTTGAGAATTTCCATTATGTTACTATATAGCACCAACGATAAATAATTTTCAATGTGTCGTCAAAAATAATTAATTTTTCCATTGCAAAAACTTAACTTTTACTGATTGGAGACAATTTTATTTTATTTTTTTTCATTCTCCTCTTTTTACTGAATTGAATGAAATTCTCTTATAAGTCGAAACACGCTCGAAAAATGTTTGTATATAGATCTAACTTCGCCAAGGGGGACGAACAAGTCAAAACAGATAAAAAAAAACTCGATGACATTATTCGATACGGGAGCTTGATGCTTTTACAGTCGATATAAAAACCCCTGTAACTCGAGTACTTTGTGTAAAAATATGCCCAGCGATATTGCCCGGTTTCTCATGAAAAAAAAACACAGAAAAAAATGTATCTGCATAACTTTTATGCCAGAAGCTCTGTTCGTCATCGTTAAACTCTCCCCTCGCCTTTTTTCCCCATAATTTTCCCCTCTCCTCACCAGGACATGTGCCATGTTAATTGCCATTCTTTTCCAAATATATTCATAAAACGTATCTCTCCCTCGCAGAGGCAACTCATGGAATACAATACCATTTTATGACTTCAATTATCATCGACCGTGGAGTAGTAAAAAGATATCAGAGTACTTCGGTTCGGAGTTTAAAATTGTTTTTGAAAATGTAAAAATTGAATATTCACGGTGCATCGTTGCATTAAGGAATTTCACTGGGGTTGGGAAGCAATCTCATGGCCTTGGGGGAGCGGCGGAGGGGCCGGATGGGCGGGAGGATCCATTTCAAAATGACGAGAGAATGGGGAAAGACAGTGTTTCTCTGGTACTTTTGAAAGAATCATAAATGGAGTTGGAGTGTACTCTTAAGTTCAATTCTCTGAAATTACTTCTTGTAATGAGCCAAAAACCTTTCGAATTTCCATGAATTCTGATATGAATTTTTATATTTTGTATTGGAGATTCATTAAATTGCAATTTTCTGTTGAATGCAGTTCTGTTGATTAGAATGGTTTTGGTGATTGGTAAATAAAAAATTTACATTACGTAATAAAACAATTTTCAATAATCCCAGATACCTCCCGTTATTTTGATAAAAAAATTCTAAGTCTCTTGATTGAATTCCAAACAAAATTTTTCATCACTGAATTCTCCATTGGAACCCTCCATTTTTTTTATTTTTCCCTCGAGTTGAGGAAAATAGTTAACAAACATGAGAAATTACAAATGGAAAAAAATATTCCAGGAGAAATAAATGGAGGACGTGAAGGCAAAAGAGAACGCTGGAAAATGAGGGACTGAGGGAATGGGTCGAGAGGGGGAGAATTGCGAGTGAAATATGAATAATGCATTTCTCCAGTGACGCTCAACTCAGTCTCAGTATTTGGAAAGTGATTTTGTGGAATGTGAAGTGTCTTTGGAGAGCCCCTGGAGACTGACTAACGAAAAACTTTTTCTCCATCATTTATTTTCCTCGGGATATTAAAAAAAATCTTAACTTTTCTCTTCAGTATTTTTACTCAATTCTGGGAAACAATGGAGAAGAATTCTCTCCTTGCAGGAACTTCAGACGAGCTCAAGAGTTTGGAGATTAATTTTCATTTTTAGAGGAGAATTTATATATCTTTCATAACTTGCAATAACACAATTTCACATTTTCTATGAAAACAAACTGATTATTATAATAAATTTCTGTATATAGCCAAGCATTTTTCTATTTTCTAAATTATTTTTATTATTAAAAATTAATAATTATCGTAAACATTGTGAAGTCAGACCAATTTCCATTATTCCGTCATCAGAAATGAGATTTACCATTTTTTTTTACAGGATATCCCACATTATTCTTCTCAAATTAATTTGCAAGTATGACGACAATAGAAGGTACAAGAATATCCTCAAATCCCCTCAGCATCGATACCATCACGAATAATCTTCCGGATTACACGAGACTCAGCAGTTTGACCCCGCCTCGAGTTTCCGACAAGATGAATCGCCGGTTCCGGCGGCACCACCAGCAACAGCCCCTGGCACACCAACATTACCCTCTCGTCTACCCTCGACTGCACACACCTACATGCACCGAGTACCGCACGTATCTCAGTGTCGAGGAACGTAAGCTGAGAGCCCACCCTAGGGGCTTTAACCACTCGTCTCCTAAGTAGGTCTGGTTCAAGGTCTCGATCCTACGGTCAAGCTGAAAAAGGTTAAAGCGAATCATCCGAAATACTCGTCCCACTTTCCACGTTTCCGCTCCGAAAGAAACGACAGATCTGAATCTGAACTTGACTCAAGGACAACAGTCCAACGCCGGTACCAATTGAAGAAATACAATTTAATACTGCAATGCTGTGACTTACGATCAAATCGCCCATGAAATCGCGGGCTCAACTTGTCAATTCAAGATAATTAAATTATTCGTGGTAGGCTATCATGGAAATTTTAATGACATCTGAAATTCTCGAGCTCATCGGGAACATCACCTCCACCTACAACTGAATTTTCTGTGAATTGAAAATTGGAGAAAAATATATACTGTATTTTTTGCCTTTTGAATTCCCTAAAATTCTGTAGAAGTATTCGACAAATTTTCAGCAATAAAAAGAATGGAAAGTTCCAAAAAATAAGCGATTTCTAAAAATTACAATTTTTTTTTTATATTTCGGGTGCGATACTCCACAGGCTTGTGTGTAAATTTCAGTTATTTTGATTTGTGATTCCTGACTTTACAAATTTATGAAGCGCACTTCAAAAATTTATCAACGGAATACTTGATACTCTCTTGCATCAAGTGAATCATCTTCACCCAAAGTGTTTTTTTCATCTCGGTGGTACGCATAGAAAACGACTTTCGAATGGGCGTCAAATCAATGACAAATGAGGAGTTAAATTGCACCGCTGAAGTGCATCATAGAGGATCACTATTTTTACTTATCGATGCGCTCTACAAAGCAATGAGTGGTTATTAGAGGCATATACGTAGATATTTTGCATTGTGTACTAGTGTCTAATGAAGCGTGTAGTTAAATTAACCGTCTTTAGTTACCACAAACGGGGAGAATTCTCCCGTGGTTATGGAGATGTTACATTCACACCACTGCACGACAAAGCCCTCTTTGCGTTAAGTGAAGGGCAATTTTCAACTGAGTAAGCAGACGAGAGAGGTCGGATACATCGAGAATTATAGAACTGGAAAGGAGAGGAGGGAAAAAATCAGGTAAACAAAATGATAAAATTTTTTATTACAATCCCGGTGGTATTACATTTTTTTTCTGTATTGTAAAAAAATATAAAAAATTCCAGATATTTGTTCTCTTTAAATCGAATTTGAAGCCATTCTTCAAAAATTACTATAAAACTGACCATAAAACTTCAACAAATGACACTCCCAACCAATCGCTTGTTTATTCAATAACCTAACTTACATCAAAGCAAAGTTAAGAAAAATAAAAATATTTACACCTAACATTGCATAATCCAGCTACAATTACTCTGCATTTGAGTTTCAACCATGAGAATCCTCTCAATAGACACAAATAGGTATTCAAATTTTCAAACCTATAGAAAATCAATTAGACCCGTATATGTTTTTCAGAGATATACGTGAGTCCGTAGATGACATTGTTAACGAGATGATTGGATGTGGTCGGTGGCAGCTCCTGATAACTCTTCTTCTGAGTTTCTGTACCCTCAATCACATGCTGAACACTGGTACCGAGGCACTGATGCGTCCAGACGGCTGGTGGTGCAAAAAGCCACATTTTCTTCATCATTGGACTGATGTACAGTGGATTTTGTACAGCCACAGCATCGAATCAGTGAGTAATGTCCTCCAGTATCTCATTATTTTCGATTAAATTCCCATTAAATGTGCATTCTTCATTCTGACACAGTGTGTTGGTGTGTGCAATCGTAAACTGTGGGATCAGCAGTTTCTGGCTGATGGATATTTTCAAGGTTGCAGTGTTTATGACATTGATTATAGTGCATTGATTAATTTGAGTTTCGCGGAGAGTCCAACGATCAATACTGATAAAACTGTGCCTTGTCCTTACGGAATTTATTACAGTAATATTGGCGGTCAGAATTTAGCCGAAAAAGTAATGTTCAATTATTAAAACTAACTGTGCTTTATGTAAATTCTATTACGTACATTTGTAAATAATATAAACTTTCCATCTGAACACATCATTTTCGAAGACGATTATGCCACCGATTTCCAATAATTCTTTCAGTACAACCGAGGATGTGATAATGGCAAAATAGTGTCACGCCTCTGGCAGTCCTCCAGCACATTTGGAAGAATAGTAGGTAGTATTTTCATGGGTATCCTGTGTGACTGGATCGGTCGCAAAACCGTTCTCTTCATTGCCTGTGGAATAGCTCCAATTACAGCTGTTATGGTTGCAATCTCACCCCATTACATACTCTTCGTCCTCTCGAGTATAATTAAGGGCTTCTTCGACGGGGGATTTTCCGTTTGTCTGTTACTTATTCTGGAGATCAGCAGCAATCTCAGAAGATCGGAGCTGGTACTCATCGTGTGTTGCTGTTTTGGTCTAGGAATAGGTAATAAATGTAACTACACGATAGCATAACAATTTATGCCCGGCAATTCATACGTTGTCAAGTTTTTAATGAATCCTAATGTTCAGACATCCATCAACTCATCATCACATTTGTTTGCGGATGAAAAAGTCCCCCGAGAAACTTGTCCAATGTTCTCTTGATCTCTGCATTCTTTAGGAATCCTCCCAACATTCACGAATCTCTTCAAGTCTCACGCAGTAATGCTGGTGTCCATCAACACCTTGTTCATCCTCATGTTCCCGTTCATCAAGATAATCCCGGAGTCTCCGTCCTGGCTATTCTGCACGAAAAGGCTGAACCAATTGAATGAAATCATTAAGCAAGCATCAAAAATGAACAGAGCCCCAGTTCCTCCAGGATTTCTCACCTACTGCACCAACAAGAACCGACAAATGCCGAAGTCGAGACCGCAACTATGGCATGTCTTCTTAGAACCGGAGATCGCTTGCGAGATGGTTGGCATCGGTTATCTAACAGCGCTCTTTGCGCTGATCTTCGGATCATCTTACTACTCAATTCTGGCACATGTGACCAAATCCCAACTAGCTAATACCCTCCTTGCCGCCGCAACCATGGGAGGCATGCTCTGCGGCCAGTTCTGTATCCTACTGATGGGCCACAAGAAGATCCTCCAAATTGCTATCATTCTGGTACTGGTGAGCTCCTTCATGCTGATCATCGATCTTCATAATTTGAAGCCTTCTAATACTGGACCAACTACTACGTTGTGGCTAGTTAATGTCGCTATTGTCAGTCTTAGTTACGGAGTTCTGCTGAATTATAATTCTAGGACTGTGCCGACTTTGTTGAGGTAAGTGGATGGGTACACACGTAAAATAGCAACTCCAAATTTTTTCTTCGAAAGCTGAGCCAAAAGGTGTTTTATTTTACTTCCATGTGGGAAATCACGTTTTCGTGTCGCCAGACCTGAAAAACCCCGTTTTGGCGTTTCCCAAGTCCTACGTCACGAAAAATAATATCCACACCTCGCCATGGAAAACATATCATATCGCCTTCGGCTCGGAAGGCAATTATTGCACGTGGGAGACGATGATCCGTTTTCCAAGGCTCGGGCATGAAATGTACTATTATAAGGTTGAAATCTGGTTGCTTTAGATGAATTGATCGCACCAAGACATAATGCTTTGTAATTTTTTTATGCTTGGATAGCTGTACGGGCCCCTCTTCTCACCTTCTGTGCTGAAGGTATATCGACGAAATAATTTCTATAAATTCGATTGATTTTAAATCCACGTGTGACAAAGTATTACAAACCTCACCACCACTTGGCGTCATCCAAGATTCGCGGGGACGCAGTTGGTAAAAGCCCACAGGGGTCCAAATTGTGATCATGTTTCCCCCATCAAACTATTCACTGTATTGGCTCCGACTCAGTTTCATTGTCGATTGTGCTTAGTTTGGGTACAAAGTCATATATCACAAAGTGATAGATTAGTTCAGTTTCGCAGAAAATTTGGATGGAGTTGCTATATGGGCTGACTACTAGTTAATGGACATGCGTTTCATGATGTCTTGGAAAGTAGGTTGTCGTTGTTTTCACTAAAAATTGGGAACTCAATCATCACTTTCGACGTAGCTGCGATGTATTGAAAAATTTGTTACATCAATGAACTATAAGCAATCAATTTGTGCGCAGGTAGTCTTTATTCAGATTCTAACAGCACTCGAGCCTAGAAAGACTGCAAAATTACTGTACTTGTTTGATGGGTGGCGTTGACTAACTAACAAAATGAAAATATCCTTTTCCCAGAGGAACTCTGTCCGGCATCTGGAAGAGTATCTGGGCCCTTTTTCTCTGGACCGGCAACTATGACTACGTAAAATTTCCAACAATGGCAATATCCCTGATAATGAGTTGTGTCCTAGCCGGATTATTCAGTCTGAATCTCAAAGATTTATACCACCGTGAATTACCAGATACAATCGAGGATTCAATTCACTTTAAAATGTAAATCCAAAATTTCCGGAAATCTCGAGGTCTTCCTCCCTCAATCTTTTATTAATGAACATTGAATTATTGATAGAAAATCCAAACCAAAACGCTGGATGGTGGAGGAGAATCGAGAATTTATTGATGACGAGGGGAAGAATGGAGGGAACAATGTCAGTATCTTTAAAAAATTCAGAAGAAATTCTATTCAACCTAAAATCATTGACTCTTAAATGCTAAATCATGCATTGTGTAACGATGAGAATATGGCTGAATAGTTTTAATAAAAAATTGAGTAAAATGGATTGTAAAAATCGAGGGCGAATTTTTTTTTTATTGGGGCGGGGGGGGGGGGGGGGTATTGGAGCTTCTCTACCGTGGAATTTTTATTCCCGACTCGGCAACACCGCGCGCCCAATCGATTTACATAGACACACACAGAGGGGGCTGGAGGCTGTGTACTGCACACCTTCTGGCCAAAGACCATCACCAGACTACCATTTTTTCACGCCCTTACAGATTTTCCTCTCTTTGGATTATTTGTTTTATTCGTTTTCTCCGCTTCGTGGCGATAATGGAATAGATAGTCTTTGATTTGTTCCTTTGTTTCAGTACTGTGGGAGAGTGTGTTCAGAGATTATGAAGAATGCTTTCATGATGTTGGCTGAAGATTTCGAATGGTTATCCAATTCAGAGAAGAAATCCTCAAAAATATTCCCTTCGTTTTCTCTCTCGTGAAGCGAGATTATGATCGCTTGGATCTTGAATGAAATTCACATTCGCAACATTAAAAATTGAATTATCATTAATTTTGAAGAAATTCTGAACAATGTCGCCCCAGTCCATTCTCCAACAAATTCGCGAACCATTCTCATCATTCACTTCTCAATTATTGATCCCCCAATCCAACCCACACAATATCCCTTCCACCCATCGAATCCCTCATAAATCATTCTTTTTCTATTCAAGACCCTAGACATCGAATGATTCACTCATGAATTCACAAGAAACGAATTAATATTGTCAACGACAAAAATCTCTAGGCCAACCCCTTCCACGACCCCATAATTTATCTCTGAAACTTTTTGCATGATTTATCCCTAGAAATTACACTTGTAAACGACGATAAAGCGATCAGATACGAAGCGAAACAGAGTAGACAGACAATTTACGAGCGGTTCTGTAGATTTTTCAGTCCATCCCATCCTCCCCCTTCCAACTCCCCTATTAACCTTGACAATCGTTTCGAATTCCCAAAAATTTAATTCTACAATATTCCAGGAACGAAACAGTTACGTAAGACAATATTAAATCGAGTTCTCCCGGGAGAGTAGGTATCTCCCTCCGGGGATATTTTCACAGTTGATCAGACTCTGTTATACACACAAGCCGAAGTGAAACAGGTGGCACCTGCCGTCGGATCCAATTCCTCCTAAGGATGCTGACGATAGAGATCACCGGAGGAAAGGGAAACACGAGAGATTTCAACCGCATACACTGTAAGAGGCAACGAAAAACCGTCAGAGGTCACAAATAAGAATAAAAGGGAACGTTGGAAGGTGCACGAGCCGATGGAAACAGGTGGCCAACACTGTGGAGGCGCTCGTTGGTGCGCTCGAGGGTGAAACTATACTTGAAAAGTCGAATCTTTTGACCAAGCAAGAGGGGGAATCCCCTGCTTGCCACCTGACGGCATCTCGTGCCCGCAACTCGAGACACTGCCGTTTTGAGATTCGGCTGGTGAGTATTTTGAAACAGTAGGGTAGTTAACTTCATTCTTAGGAAGTGGGGGACAACGAACCGTTTTTTAAGCGCCAATAACTTGATTTTGAAGGTGAGTTTTTTAACGCCTTTCCAAAACTTTTTTGATTTTTTTAAGTGGATGATGTGCAGAAAAATTTTAACGTCAATTACAATCGAAATTGAAGCATAAATTATGACGGAATTGTCGTTTACAGGTTTAGCAAATTGTCTGCTTGTATTTGAAAATAATTTGCAACAAATCAACACACATTTTCTGAAAACAATGTCTTGACCTTTCCCGAAGCTCTCCTTATTTCTTGCCAGGCAATATTAAGAGATTATAAAAATCATCTGTCACCAGGTCCTCATTGACAAGTAACAATAAATGGTATTGAAAAATTACGAAATATATAAACACAGCTAGTTTCCTCCCACCTCTCCTGATACTAGAAACAGAGAGTACCAGTCCGACCACAATAAAATAGGATTCCGATTCGGAATTACTGAGGTACTGCGGGGTGATTTTAACGAGATCCGGAATGGAGAGTCGACTTTTGGATAAACCACGGATCCATGCGGTTGTTTTGTACTGCCTCGGATGTGCATACACGTGCTGAGTACAATTACCAGGTTGTCCACTCAATTAAACATTATTCATTAATCCCTGGCTTGCGTCAAATATCAATCAAATTAATTCAAAAAATTCTCAAAGTACCCTAAACCCATCGCGGCCCGCTATCCTAGCCGGGATGGGTTTAGGATATTTTGAGGATATTTTGAATTAATTTGATTCATATTTGAGGCAAGCCAGGGATTAATGAACAATGTTTAATTGAGTGGACAACCAATAATGCAGGATGGGGAATATTATTAATTGGTATTATTAATCCGTTCATCACAGTAATCTAATTAAACTTCACAATTTTTTTTTGGAAAACGTGAGTTCAGGATAACATGCTTCACTTATTTTATTACTTAAAAAAGTCTGAGATGAATGTTGTATTCAGAAAAATGTACAAAAAATTGATATAATGTATACCAATTTAATATACCCTCCAAATATATATAGAACTTTTACAAAAAAATATATAAAGCATCCACAAATTGATATTTCATGAAAGTTTCATGTATAAACCAACTCAATTGCCGATGGAAATTACATCACTCCCAGTGTATATATTTTTCGATGCGGAATCATGTAATTATGTCATTCTGCAGTTCTTCCTCATAATCAAATTCATCGCCATCACTATTTGATTATTTACAATCGCAATTAATTCATTCAAACCATTTTAGTTGCCCAATATCCAACGGACTATCACCGCAGTATGATCATCGTTGCATGTCATCCCCCGATCCACTAGAATATTTGATATGGAGTCATTGGTGAGTACCGATAAAACTTGGAATCCCATTGTTGATGCGATTTTAACGGGCAAAACTCGGTTCATCCCATTCCCGGAATGCTCACTGTAATGACCCTTATTACATGCAAATCGACCGAATTATCCAACCGACTGGGCCACACGATTCATTAAACAATCATTGTGTGTGCACGTGGCATTAATCCCCGGTTACTTCGAATTTATGAAATTCTAGTCGAGTCATATTTTATCCGCAAAACATCCTCGAGAATTTTGTTTCATTAAATTTGGTATTAAACTGTTGAGTTTAAATTCCCCCTTCCCCCCTTTTTTTTTCTTTTCGATGTGGCAGTGATGGACGATTTGAAGGTAATATCTGGCGGAATGTACCAACACACGTGGGGTGTGTGGCTGTTGCCCCTTCCCCTCCCCTCCTCCCACCTCATGAACGATGTTATGAATAATTTATGAAGACACATACACACAAAGGCATCATGAAAGATCTACGGTCGTTAAACTCGAGCGCTCAAGGCTATAATTGAGAGCACTTTGCCAAGTCAATCATTATCGGTAATTGGTTTATTAGTCATTGAGCTTCAATAATTCGTTCGGGAGAAAATTTACTGGATCAGTTCTTATTTTCTTAGTAAAAAGTTCTTTCGGTTTTTATGCTGGATACATTAATTATTAATTATTTGGGGTATTGGGGGGGGGGGGGTAATTAGGCGTATAATCAAATTAATCATTGATTTTTTTATTTTTCATCGAGTTTTTTATTCGAGAAGTTCATTTGAGGCTTTTTCGTGAAATGGTTACCGTTAGAAGGACGGTGTGGCTCAATATTGACAGAGAATTGAAATGGAAATCAGTATATGTTCGGATAGCTCAGATGAGAAGAGCACCCAACTGATAATCGGAAGGTCCCGGGTTCGATTCCCGGTCTGAAAATATCAGAATTTTTTCTTCAGTTATTTGTGGACTAAATATAATGAGCAGGAATTCCCACCTATCCAAAATTCTTTCCGCTCATTAGTCCCATACTGTCCTACCTTGAAAATGTGGAATGTATTGCGCGAACCTAATTCCCAACTGTTGAACTACTGTTGTTCAATACTGTCGGTATTGATTCATGGAGGATTGAATTTCTATTGTATTATGTTTTATGATTTCAACTGTATTAATATTTATCAGGTAAAAATGTGCATTGTTATTTCTGAGAATGCCGTCATGTAAATCATTATCGGTAGTTGGAAATAGTAATTATCAATGATATCCGATTTGGATTCTGACGGGTAATTAGATGACTCCTTGAAGGTATTTCATTTATCATTTATTATCATTTTAAATGTTTGCTGTTTAAAAAACGCCATATAATAATGAGCTAAGTAATCAATAAAATCCTGAAAGTCGCGTTATTATTTACGACACTTTGAAGACGCCAATAAATTAATTATCTCAACAATTAACAATACCCACCCCGACTCCATTCACTCCAATTCTCCATCCCCAAGGCAAAAAATAAACTAACATATAAAACAAAATTCCCATTATTTTCTGCTATCGACGTCAATGCAATCCATGATAAATCGATAATCAATATCCTTCAAATAAAAATTCCATTGTTCATGGATTCTACACGAGAATCCTCTCCCCAACTCCAATCGCAACACCCAGAATAGCCGGGGCGCCGAGCGCCAGAGGAAGGGTTGATGGAAGACGAATGTATAATTTATATTTGTCATTCATCTCCGTCTTGTTTACCTTTGTTATTTTCCCCCGGTATTGATCCAACCCAGAGTTTCGAAGAGTAAATGGGTTAGGGAGGGAGGGGCGAAGGGGTACATGTAGACGAAAAGAGGGGAGAGAGGTATGTACACAGACTCCTCTCCAATTCTCTTCAGCTCCCCTCTCCCGCCCCTCCTCATGCCCCTCCGGAGTTTTCCTTCGAGTTTGGAGAGTTGCCTCCCCCTGCTCTCGCCCTCTCCTCCTCTCCTCCTCATCCCCCCCCCCCCCCCCCCCCCCCCCGCCTCCGG
>JAPYZM010002147.1:0-14951 GCA_030522845.1 Psyttalia concolor
GAAGTAGTTGAAACTATATTTGAAATATTTGTACAGAAATTACGTGAGGATATGTATACGTTGTAAATAGACTATGTTATATTAGCTAATAGACCTCGCATTGAGGTCTCTAATGCTCAATAAAAAAAAAAAAAAAAAAAATTCTTCAGAAAATGACAGCAATTTACAATTAATATCTACACTGAGAGAAAAAAATCTTATTGAGAAGAAAGTCTCTACTTGTATCAAGAAACTTATGGCTCGAACATTGACAAAAAAATAGCTTATTTTTTACCTAGGGAGGAAAAGTATACAAGTCGTCCTCACGTGCAAATTTACGAGCCGAGCTAAGGACGAAGGCTGTAAGCACGTGGAGAATTCATGCCTGATTCTCCTCCCGAGGGTTCAATTCGATTTTTCTGCCAAAGTGGACTCGCTTCGCTCGGTTAGAAATGCCCACTTTTGGTCCATGTAGGCAGAAATTATATATTTCTCACCGAGGGAGGAAAAGTAGACACGTCGTCCTCACGGGCAAAATTACGACCCGAGCCATAGACAAGGATTGTAAGCACGTGAGGAATGCTTGTCTGATTTTCCATCCGGGGGTCGAATACAATTTTCCCGCCAAAATGGACGAAAGCGAGGGTTTTTAACCGAGCGAAGCGAGGTCATAATGCTCACTTTCGGTTCATGTAGGCAGAAAATATCATTTCACACTGAACAACAAAGAAAAGACTCGAAACTACACGACAGAAGTGAAACTCCGCAAGTTTGAAATTCAAATGACTCCTACGTAAGTTCCCGCTCCGCCCGTGATTTCACATTCACTCACGCGGGGGCGCCTCGTTTGCCAGCGTTTCACTCCTTTTGTGACGATTCGCGCTTCGACTTATTCTCTACCACCGAACAAATGTGAGGAGTGGGGCAGCCCGCCAGTATTTAAATTCTTGTTCGACGACTACTCAATTGAAAAAATTCTATTCCCTTGCCATGTTAAGTCGTAAAATAGAACGTCTTCCAGGAATTAATTTTTCCACTGAAATTTTGGAGAGATGTAATTTGAACGCCAGACTAAGGCCATCGAGACAGTGTAATATTGTATCCCCTAACATACACGGAAAATCGCGTACTTCACAGAGGTTGAGCCCCGGAGCGACTGAATTCCCCCCTAACCTACTCGTTCTTCGTCCAAGTGAGGGGTTGCGAGGGACTGAGCATGAGAATAGAGAAGTGATGGAGGGGGAGACGGGGCTAGTGACTCATTACCGTGAAATTAATTAGGTTCTGTGGGTCACAAAGGCCCACTGGGTGAAGGCGTGTGCAATACAACGTAACTACCGGTGAGGGTACCACTACATCAACAGTCTGGTCTGGCACTTTAGCGTAGGGGCAGAGGAGGGGGAGGAGGGGGGGGGGGGGGGAGTGCTTGCCACCAGGTAAACGTTCGCGTATCACAGGTGCCCAGCACTCACTAATGACATCCAGCACTTGGCAACAACTTCATTATGGTGGATTGTAATGTTTAGGCATAACTTCGTGGACTCGGTAAGCCAGCGAATGTACATTTATTTGAGCATTTTTTTGGCATATGAGGTTGGAACTGGTAGTGAAAAATTGGATTTCGTGAATGGTAAGTTTGATTTTTTTTTTCAGGGATAATTGCATTTGATTTACATTCAATCGTCTTTCATTGATAATCAATGAAGTGTTTGTCAGATAAATTAGCAACGGTTCAATCGATTTCAGAGAAATTTCTATTAGATTGAATTGGTCCGATGTTTCGTCCATTGAAATCCCAAAAATCGAACTTCCATCATTTTTTAATGAGATATGATTGAATTATTTTATTTAATAAGTAATAAAAACTTGTTTTTCGCCTTCACACCTGAGAATTCTTTCGCGTCTCCTCCAGTTGATGGAAATTGCGCAGGAATTCACGAGGATTTCCCCTCACTGCCCTCGTTCGTTTGATAATCCAAATGAAAAGTGGTAATTAGCGACATATCCTCGCTTCAATGATTTTTACCACCTCTGCTGAAAACCGCAGATCTCTATTTTTCGGTCGTCATGCAGATGAGTGCTGAGGGAATAACATCGGGAAGCCCTTAATGGGTGCCATTGGACTAAATCACAATAATATTGAGGGATAAAATAGCTGTGGGAATATAATGCGCAATGCAGACCCGAAAAAAGCGGGAAAATTCACGCCAACGACGAGGCTATAACGGAGATTATGACGTATTGGATTTGATATTGCAATGAGTAGTCATAATCCGTAAATACGTTGGAACCAATATTGCTACCATCCATAAGCCTTTGCGCTCAACGATAAACCTATTAAAATACAGGGGATTAACGGCCACATTCTAACTACCCATTGATTTTTAATTCTCGTAGGGGGAGAGTAATTGAATTCGTTCAGTTTTTTTTTCAAATAAAATCAATAGAATGGATTTTGGAGGCAGTTAATTTTTGAACTGTTTTCTAGTGGTATATATGGAGAGGATTTTTTTAGTAAACATTATGGCTCCATTTGCTAATCGTGTGGCAATTTTATGTTAGGGAAAAATTATCCAACAATTATTATACAAAAGAACGGTAAATTCTACTGGATTTTCTCCGGGAATCTTCGGTGAAGGTTTCAACGAATTTAGCAGTGAAAAATTCGCAAATTTGAGGGTATTTCCGGTGAATTAATTGAGAAAAATCGATGGACATAAATTATTTTGTTAAATACTCAGTAAAAATGAAAAGAAATTCAATTAATAAAAGAGGAGCAATTGTTTTGTAATGAGGATTTGATGGAACAAATGAAATTAGTTGAAAACATAGGTCTCTTCAATTGTTGTCTCATTTTCTGGAGAAAATAAGAATTACTAGAGTGAATAAAAAAGAATGACTCACTGACAGATCGATTATAGGGTAGATATTTCCGAGGGGGGTGAGGTCAAAGAAGTCCTACCTTTTTTCCTTTTTCTCCTAACCCTCGCTCCTCATATTTTCTTCACAACACGAGGGCCTGAATCGAAGCAAGTAATCGGCCTGGACTCGTTGGTTACTTAACCTGTCCACCGCAGAAATTGATCTCTCAGTCGTAAAATGATTGATACTATAGCCTGAGTATGATTAGTTTATTAATCGCATTCTCTTCGTGAAAAACTTTGTCGTTTATCCACTCGAATCCTCGATATTTCTCCTCAATTTGCTTTCACGTGCACAGAGCAAGTGACTCTCTAGTTGTAAAAAAATCGGAAATTTAGAATTGACTTGTTTTAATTACATATAATTGATTGTCAATTTTTCTTTCATTGACGTGAAATGGTTAAAACTCAGAACTTGAGTTATAAATTTTTATTTAACAATTGAAAGTTGATAAGTAAAATAAATTATATGTATTATCATTTATTTACATCTATATTTATAGTTTTGTCTAAAAAAATTGACTTTTTTTCACTGCATAATGCAATCGATTCCCCTCAATTTTCCAACACTATCAACATCTGAATGAATGTTTAAAAAAAATTTTTTTTTTCGGTGTGCGATCGGACATTTTTCATCGTTCGATCACACAGATTGGATGATTGCAGTGGTCATCTCCGGGGAAATTAAACGACTTTTTTTTTCGTGAAAAAAATATTGAATATAATAGAGAAGGCTCTAATCGTATCGGTGGGATGGTATTGGAGGGTTGGAAGGGGGAGAAAAATGAAGTGGCACTGACAGCAGTGGGGTCTACCGAAGGTCAATAGTCTTTGCTTCGTCATGAAAAGAAGAGAGAGAAAAAAAATTCCCGTCGTAAAGCTATAAAGTACCGCGAGATTGCAGCAAGTAATTCCGTGCAATCACTGCATTTTGATAATTCTACAACTGATGACAATGCACAAGACTCATGATATTTCCCGAAAATTGTATAAACAACGAAGGGACATGCAAATAAATTCACAGCGCGTAGAACTCGTCTGTTCGTCTGCATCTCCTTCGCTTGTGTTCCGTGAAAGTTACGATGAAGTACTTAGTGTGAGTCGAATTGAGTTTAAATAACCCCTGGAATGATACCAGCATCGTTGAGCATAAATACATCAGGTGAAATATTGTCTCTATCAGAGGGATTGTATTAGAAGTGACATTTTTTTTAACGAGAATAGAGAAATTTTCGCTGGAAAACGAAATTGAGAATCAGACACACAAACTGTATCAGATGTTTCTGCCAATCAGATGTAACTCACTGCTTAGCATTTAAACTAAGTACAGTCAACAATAAAATGCAATCAGACTCGATTTGGTGAATAATTTAGTGTCGGTTAATTTAATATAGACATTTTTTTAGGTCTTTCGATATTGTAATGTCAATAATTAATTTTAATAAGTCGTTTCACTTTGTGGATAGTCTAAATCATTTGTTCCGTCATTTTCATGTTGTCGATTTTTTTTTACTTCCCGATAGGAAGTTATTGTTTTTGTTGTTGATTCCAGCATAAGTAGAAATTTTCCTGACACAATTGAATGTTCAATAAAAAGTTGATCAACTTGTTTTCCAAAGTTCGTAATTTTTCCGCAGATAAGATCTCGGAACATCCACTTCAATAAAAATTTCATTATCAACAACGAAAGACCACTTGAATCATGAAAATCCCGTGGATTCGAGCAACTCCAAAGTCCGCAATAAAATTCAGTCAGACTCCATTTGGTGAATAATTTAGTGTAGGTTAATTTAATATAGGCATTTTTTTTAGGTCTTTCGATATTGTAACGTAAACAATTAATTTTAATAAGTCATTTCATTTTGTGGATACTCTAAATCATTTGTTCCGTTATTTCCAAGTCGTCAATTTTTTTATACTTCCCGATAGGAAATTATTGTTTTATTTTTCGATTCAAGCATAGGTAGATTAGATCCTTTTTATATAGTTCACGACAAAATGTTGCTGACATAATTGAATGTTCAATAAAAAATTAATCAACTTGTTTTCCAAGGTTCGTAATTTCTCCGAGAATAAAACCTTGGTATATCCACTTCAATAAAAATTTCATTATCAACAACGAAAGACCACTTGAATCATGAAAATCCCGTGGATTCGAGTGACTCCAAAGTCCGCAATAAAATTCAGTCAGACTCGACTGGTGAATAATTTGGTGTAGGTTAATTTCATATAGACATTTTTTTAGGCCTTTCGATAATGTAACGTAAACAATTAATTTTAATAAGTAATTTCACTTTGTGGATAGTCTAAATCATTTGTTCCGTCATTTTCTTGTCGTCAATTTTTTTTTCACTTCCCGATAGGAAGTTATTATTTTTGTCGTTGATTCAAGCATAAGTAGATTAAATCCTTTTTATCTGTTCACGACAAAATTTTCCTGACATAATTGAATATTCAATAAAAAATTGATCAACTTGTTTTCCAAAGTTCGTAATTTTTCCGAGGATAAGATCTCGGAACATCCACTTCAATAAAAATTTCATTATCAACAACCAAAGCCCACTTGAATCATGAAAATCCCGTCAATTCGACCAACTCCAATGTCAATGATTCCGATGGTTTACAAAGGCCTAAACAACAGGTACAGCTGGGGGGTGGTTTCGGGGTCCGTCTGCGTGGGTTACGCAGTAGTTCTCGTCGAGTATGCACAGCCAGGCAGTCGGTGAATAGGTATTTTGGAGCTATTGTGCCGCTGGCATTATGCCAATACCTTCCATTCAATAAATATCATCTTAATGAACTCATGTATATTTGATTGGGAGCTATGCCGCCGTCAACCCCTCATCCATCCTCCGCCTCTCCCCCCTCGTCGCACCCTCGCTCTCTCCCTCTGTTCGCCTTCCCCTCACTGTCCCCATCCCCACCTCGTCTTCTCGGTCTCCTTTCAACCCCCGTTTCCTCCCTTTTACATTCCTCTTGTTCCCCATCCTCCCCCCCGTCCCCATCCCTCCCGTTCTCCTGGTGTCGCTCAGGACCTTCTGCTCATGCTACTGACTAACGCAAACGTAACACAAGTACCTTACCTCCCGGGACGGCTTCATTTCCCCTAGATGTCATCGAAACTCATTAACAACGCATTTTCAATCATTGAAACTGTTTCAAAACTGATTTTTCGACGTCTCTGTTGAAATGAAAGTCATTAACAGAGAATTGTAGGATATTTTAATGTTATACTGGCGATGGAGAATCTTAAATGACGTTTTTAATTAAAATGATGATTGAGTGCTATTGGAGGTGTATTCCATTAAAATGTTTGTTGGAAATAAGAGGCAGATAACGGGAGAATTATTTCAATTCAATTCAATCAATTTATCTAATTATTTATTTAATTTCTAGATGAATGTGATTTGAAAAAAAACAAAATAATTTCTGCGCAAAAAAAAACTTACTAATCTGTCCCCATTTTTCAATTAATTGAGAACAAATTTTGAGTTACGATTTAAAATTTTCAGTAGAAAAAATATAAAAATTTAAAATTAAAAAATTAAAATTAAAAATTTTCTATTTTCATTCTCAATTTATCCATGTCTCACTCGAAGTGAAAGTCTCTAATGGTAGTTTATAGTTCAGTCGATCGTACTATTTACAGTAAAATCTTTAAATTAACTTTTTAATTGAATTGAGGAGTGAGTTCTATTTGGGGTTCACTCAATTGACAATTTCTTGAGACAAGAGGACTGGAGGAGGAATCAATTCAATTGAGTACAATCCATTGACTAGATTTTTTACTAACTCTGATTAGAAAAAAAGATGATCGACGGAGGATTTGGAACGCTCAAGCTTGGAAATATGAGTGAAAATTTAACATGACGGAAACGTAGAAAATCCAGGGGAAGGGGTGGTTGCGGAGGCTGCATGTCGTGCCTGCGTGTTATTTATCCGTAGTGGTCTGGTGCCTGCGGAGGGAGGGGAGAGTGAGCGAGGGGCGTTACATTAGCACGATTGCCCCCTTCCTTGATGCTCTCGGTATCAGTCCCCCCCCTCCCGTGTCTCACCGCACCAGTCCCGCAACTACTTCACTCTGTGTTTGTAGAGGCAGAGTATCCGCACAGTTCCCCCAATTTTTTTGTACTTTCCTTCTTTATTTTCTTTCTTTCTTATCTGTACTCGACACTGGTGTACACTTTTATCTAGATAGATTTCCGAGGAACGATTGTAATATTCGCTATTGTTAATTCATTTTCAAGACAGGCAAAAAATTATTTTGACAATTTTATTGGATTTTTATTTTGCTGAAATATATCAAAAATTTGAATCCGCTAATGATGAATTTGTTAGCGAATTTATTATTGTCAAGAATTTTTATAATAATATTGATGGGAATATGTGGTCTCTTGTGTTGGCAACTGAACGATCTTTTAATGGAATTTATCAGTCGCAGTGAAAGCCCGGGGTTTAATGAATTCCCTTCTAATTCTAAATTAATTGGAATTGACTAAAATTCAATAGAGCACTCAAGTGCGTCTATTTCTCACAATTTTCCTTCCGAGTCAGTGCTTCCTTAACTCTCCCTTCCTGTTTGCTGAAGCACTGGGAGCTACAGTGCTGTGCGTTAATTGGCAGCTCCTGCCAATTGACACTCATTAGAGCGCAAGATTAATTACGAGGCCGCACACAAGTCGACTCCTCTTCGCGGAGGAGGCGAGCGCGTCCTCTCCAATTAATGAAAGTTATGTCCGGACGCTAACAAACCTTACGCGCCTCCAACCGCGCCATTTTGAAAGACTCCAAGACGCCCAAGCCGCCATCATTACCCTCTCTACTCGCGTCGTTACATTCGGTCCGAGAAATTACGAAAATACGTGGGCAAATTAATTTTATATCATTCGTGAGTGTAAACTGAGTGATTACAGGAGACTCTTGTGTGCGGTACACTGAGGCAATTGTTTTCCCGTCCCATTTTTAGACCCTCGGGAATAATTATCCAATCGTATAATAAACTTGATAGTTTTTAACAAAAATTATCCACACGGTCACACAATTTTTAGTGAGGGGTAGACAAATTTTACGTTTTTATGCAGACAAATACCGAAAATTTTATAATAAAACATTAATTTATGCTACTAGTTTTGTGCCAATTGCACAACTACGATAATAATTCCGTAATTATCAATTAAAAATTGAAATGCCACTTGCCAGTTGAGAATTGAGCGGTCGGTTTTAATAGAACGCCTGAATAAATCACTTCAATAAATTCATTAATCAAATTCAAAAATACGTTGTCCTTATTTAAATTCGCAGCGCATTCGCAAAATCCATCATTACTCGGCGAGACAGGGGCCATTTTTACCAATGTTTGAATTAAAAATACAGAGGTCCTGCTATGAATTCAAAAATACCCCCAACATGTGCACGAAAACAGCCGCTCGGGAGTAAGAGCAGGAGGGGGTGCAAGTTGAGTTGTAGTTTGAGCAGCGGTAAAGTTCTAAATAATAAATTGCGAGAGGGTCGCCTCGTCTCGCCAGACATTGACGTCTGAGCGACACTTTTCGGGTATTTTTCAGTGGAAAAAAAAAAAATTTATTCCACGAGGCATCAGCTTTCATTGCCCCCCTACGACGTGTCTCCCCGTATTTTTATTTATTCATTCTGTCTTTAGGAAAGAATATTTCTCTGACTTCTACTTGCGACATCTAATCCGCAAGTTGCGGCAGTAAACACCGGTGGTGAGGAGCAATGTCGACTGTTTTTACTATTTTTATGGAGTTTTTTTTCCCCCTCCTCGTACGTGTACTGGGGCTGCATTTGCATGGAGTAACCGGTGAGTCTTTATCACGTGGTCTGCCACACCGGGCCGACAAGTATACAGTTAAAATACGTGAGGCGTCTCGTGGGTTATGCATCAGGGATAGCTGAATGCAGTTTACTCTTTCTATTTCACGTTAAATTACCCGAGGAAACCCTCTCGTCGTTGGGGTCGGGGGAGGATGATGATGCGGAGTTATCCCGGGGGGAGGGGGCATCATCCCCTGTATCGGCGCGCGCAGCGCTCACTAGACCGTCACCGAGGGGGTGTTACACACGTGCTGGGATAAATTCCAGGGGGGGCTGTAAATTTTTGACACCTGAACTCCGAACAATCTACCTATTGACACATGCTCGGTGCAGAGAATAAAATTATATTGAGGGGATATATTTTTTTTTTAATGCGAGGTCTGAGGGAATTTCGGAGATGTGGACGATATAATGACATTGACATAATGCATACGCTCAAAATTGATGCATTATTCCTCAAAGAAAATAGGAAAATGAACAACGAGTGCTGAATGTTGAACGTTGAAGTGAATAATCATCCAGAATGGCACTATTTTATGCTACAAGTCCTTGACTACATTTTTTTTTACAAATCTATTTAATTATTTAGGTTTTTAGGGTACATATGAGAACAAAGTATTTGTTTAAATTAAAGAAATTAAATAAAAAACAGTTTTCGAACATTTGAACGAAACCACGTTCCTGTATAATATTATTCCCCTCCGTTATCTCCTTTTTCCTAAATTAATTTATAGATTTGGGCGGTTTGTAAAGTTAAAATTAATATTTATTGCACAATTGACATTTCAAAGTTTAGTTCGTTCGGAAGATTTGTCTAGTGTTAGTTTGAACAAATAGTTCATTCATTTATATACTCTACAAAGTCATTAATTAAATACAATAATGACAAAATTAATTGATTAATTAATTTAATTTAATTTAATTTATTATTAATTTTAATGAAAAAATTTAGGGACGCACCTGTAACATAAAAAAAATTATTGTATACTTGTAATATAAATGTTGAACACAGGAAAATTGTTTCATGGGACTTGATGTTTGTAATGAACAGAAGAGAATAGGAATTAATTTTTTTTGAAAATCATAAAAAATTGTTGAAATGAATTTTAACGTTCAATCAATCTCTTGTTTAATGTTTTATAAAAGGATGCTCTAGAGAATATTTTTTATTTACATAGTCTTGATAAATGCAAGTCTTCCAATTTGTTCAACACAAATAAATAAACATTGACTTCTTTTTCAACAACTGAGTTGAATACCCTCGACAATTTTTTTCTACCTCTCGAGTATTTTCCCAAAATTCCTGTTCATTTTAGTCACTCTTCATTAAATCAGACAGTGATACGGATTCGTTGTTTCAACGTCACTCGAAAAAAGCCAATAAATATAAATAAAAATCCAATAATTCCATTAGAGTCAATTCCCCTTCTCGATCTCCCCCGCTGTTAATTAATAAACGATCGGTTCCTCTTTTGCCTCCAATTATTTTCTTTTCTCTCTTCCCACACGTCAGTTCGCGGGGGGGAAATACAATTATTCAACTGACAAGCGCGTCCAGTAGATGTCCAGCGGATTTTTCTGGGGAAATATTAAACGAAAATGACCGATTCCTGGGGTGCATTTATAGTTTGTCCCGTGTGGAGCCGCGTCCAGCGGCGACTGATGAGCTTTCGGGCGGATTGAAAAAAAAGTCCCCATCGGCGAAAAAAAAAATCAAACCAAAAAAAAAACGTGAAGGGCGGGGAGGGGAATAAAAACAAAGGGCAGAGAGTCCTGGCTCAGAGCCATTCCGCGCGTCCACCGAAACCTCGTGCGATTCAATAAATGTCACTCTTCGTTCCGATGGATTGACAGCTCGTGTGACTTTCAAGAATGGGTAACCGCAGTTGAAAAAAAAAATCAAATCGACAATGGACACTAGACGGACTGATTATTTTATCCTGTGCGCCGAGAATAAGTCCTCCCAAATAATCACGTCTTTTTCAATTTTTCACAATTAATTAAATATCGCCTTCTTTCTATAATTTTAACTAATTACGTATTTTTCATTGTTCGAATAACATTGACAAATCTGGAAATAATTAAATGTACTCCTCAATTAATGTTTACTCGTTGAATTGAGGTCATTTCAATTACGTGGAGGAAATAATAAATTGACTCCAAATAAATATTCTATTAAAAAGGAATAAACCAGTAATGCTTCCATTTCCAATGACTGAAGTCTTCATTCAAATTGAAAAAAATTGATGGAACTTGAAACGTATTAATTCAAACATTCACTCGTCCTTCCGTATTGACAGCTCAATCGAGAATGTTTCACGTCCATTGAAATGCCCATGTCACCCAACAATTTCAAATAGTCTTTAAATAATTTCACGTGAACCAATACAATCCCGTTCACCCACTCAATTAATTTATATTCTCACAATAGCAGACACACAAAACAAAATATATTTTTGTCAATTAAATATTCTTCTGAAAAGTGCGTAGCGAGTTTTAAAATTCCTAAACGATATTTTTCTCAATGCGCCAGTGCACTGTTAAGAAAGATTGTCATTTTACTACACATATGCAGGACATTTGTATAGGCAAATTACGATCGCTGTAAGGGACACACAATTACAATTTTTTGGCACGAAGATTACTCAACAATTACAGCTTTGTAATTTCCCCATACCGTGCAGTGTTAATGACTTCCTATACATGTATGGTAATATACAGGTGGACTTTTCTAACAGTGTGGATACAGGAGACAAATAGATTAAAATTTTCCAGCAGTGAAGTTTCGACTTCTTCAATGATTGAAATGTCATTACCCCAGAATATAACGAAATAGAATTAAACACTCATCCAAGTGCAATGCACATCGACACATGTTTGAGACAGTGAAACCCCTCGCGTTTCGCGTACTTTAATGAGATTTTATTCGCAAGATAATTAGTGTATCTCATGAGTTCTATTTCTCTCTCATCATGCCCAAGTGCCTCCTCTAAACTCATCTACACACACACACAAACACACACAGACACACCCTAATACATCGTCTCAGCACCGAAAATGGGATTTTGTGGGGACGGGTGGGGTAAGAGGGGCCTTTTGCCTTCTCTCGCTTTACCTCCATGCAATTACAACTGCAATTATCATGTCCTCAGTTTCAGTTTCACCAACTACGTTATTCAAGTCCTCACAGCTTTCCCGGAATTTTCAAATACAGTCACTCTTCGCTGCTCCTCCTCCCCTCGCCCCCGTCCCCTACCCCATGGCCCACTCTATTTTCTTCACACGCATACACTTAAACGTCTACTCCATTGATACTCACCGACTTATCGATTCTCGTCGCGTTTATCGAATTGAATCACGTTTTTTATCAGGTGAAAATTACTTTTCCACGTGAAAAACAACGGGGGGGGGGGGGATTATTCGATTCAGAGGATACCCACCTCTGGGAATAATGTTTTTTGAATTCTGTGAATTTATTTTTCGTTGAGATCGGTTAGAAAGAAGAGTTAGAAGAGTTTAAGAAGGTATATATTTAACTTAGTTATTTTTCTAGTTTCTAATTTTTTTTTTGATTATATTTTTGGGTATCTGTCGTTATTAATATCGGCAAACGAGATATAATAGTCAATATTGTTATTTTGACATCGTAATGGATATTCAAATTTTATGATTTTGTGAATAAAAATATTATTAATGAGAGGGTTTCGCCCCCTAATCGCTCCCTCCTCTCTCTGCCATGGTTGAGAGGAGGAGGCAGCAGTTGGGGGGCCCAGGAGAGGAGGGGGCGCGAGTGAGTGGGCGAGAGGGGGACTCTCAAATTTTTGAACATCCTTACTTTTTTTTTATATAGAAAGCTATCAATTAATGAAATAAATTAATTATTGTTAGGTGACCATTTTCAAATTTGTGTGTAGTGGCGTTTCTGAAATTTGAATTCGTTTAAAAAATGCGTTGCAAACAATTAAATTGACATTTTATCTATTTTGAGGTAGGATAAAACGGGAGTTATTTGAAAAAACTTCAAAAAATAAAAAAAAATATGTTTATGAGGTCGGATTTAGACAAAATCTGTAAAAAAAATTGAGAGCAAGCTTTCTAGGTCTCGGAAGTGCAGAAAAAATCGTAGTCAATTAGCGATAGGGTGAGGGCCAGTGGCTGACTCATTTGGTATGGATACTCAGATAAAAATGTCCGGAATCCGTTGAAGATGTTAGGTCAGCAGATTGAATTTCGTAACGTGGTGACTGGAAATGATGTAATGAGAGGGAAGCCATAATTTTCAGATCGTTCACGCGTGTATATGTGTCCTAGGATTTCCGAAGAATTTCTCCCCAATGAAACGATTGAATCCCCTGAAATTTCCCGATGTACGCATACGTCAATTAGTGCATTCATATGCAGTAAATCAATTAGTGCATTCATGAAGCCCAATTAAAATTTGATTGATGGTACAGTTTCCGAGATTTACGAAAAATCGGCTTTTCACCGATCAATCAGCAATGAAGTGTAGGAATAATGACTTCAACTACTGATTCAATACCGCTCTCAATATATTTTATCAATATAATTCAAATTTAACTAGAGAGTGAAAATAGCTGGCAATGATTGATCTTCATTACACAATGATGAATCATAAATTTTCCTTTGATTTTTGAAAATAAATTATTCAGGCCCTGTTCTCATTTTTCCCTTTTTTCATTTTAGAATCATCGCTTGAGATTATTTCTTTGATATCGATGGAATAGAAATGTTGATACAGAGAAAGCTGTCGAGTTTCCAGCAGTCTCGAGTAAGAAACACAAGCAAAAGTTCTGAAAAGGGAAAAAGAGGAACGAGGGGGTGCGCGGAGGAGGGACGGGGGTTTTGGGTAATCAGTAAATGCGTCCATCAGCGGATTACGGGGGACCGCACTCCCTCTCCACTCCCGTCCTCTCTCCGCGTTCCTTCCATCCTCGGGATCGCCCATACTCCCTCTCACTGGATGTACTCCACTCCTACTCTCATCGCTCTGTAACCCGCACTTTGGAATTACACATCTGTGAGGATTTTTGTGCATTTTTTATTAGAATGTCATGCTTAAATATGGAATTGTTTATAATTCGAGGCTTTGGAAGTTCCTTTTGAAGATTTATTGAGATCTTGATTGTCTCGTGAGTCAATATTTATTCCCTAAAATAATCGAAAAATAAAAATTCTCAATTCCCGAATTCACTAACCTCAAGATTCAAATTCCAAATTAATTGGGAACCTCAGGAGGCGTGGCCTATGCCATGGCCGCCTTCCGGTTGAAAGTCGACTTAGTGTGAGCTGGTAATCGTCGGCACGTTCCTACAGTTCCGTCGTAGACGAACGAGTTAATCAATTGGATTAATTGAAAATTGTGAGGATTCCATGGGCCCTTTGACCGTGAAAGTGTCTATGCAAGAGGTGTCTCGATTTCCTGAGGCTCGGCCCAGTAGTCGGAATGTTATCGAAGGCGAAGAATGGCGGGAAGCAGGGCATGTGATCCAAATGTGGACAAACGTCTACTATCTTAAATACGTGCACAAATATTTATGAAGGTCTTGCTCTCTGTCTACAAGACTTCTAATTTCAAAGCAAGTCCTCATGGAATTAGTGGGTAAATTTATAAAAATGGTTTATATTAGCAAATGACGTGGACTTGTAAGGCTGGCCTCAGTGGAGTGTGTAAAAATGCTGTTGCGTTATTGCTGTACTGCAACAGGTGATTATTGTCGATATGAATCGTCTATTAGCAAACAACTCTGATGAGATAAAAATAGGATGGTAACGCTCTGCTTTGTTTCTCAGAAACAATCTTGAATGCTTCTCGGGAAATGTGGTTAGAAAATTATCACAGCCTTTGACGGAACTAACATACTTCACCTTGAAAAATAAAAAGTGTTTGGGAGATAATATCAATCAGCATGGCCCCAAATAAAAGATATAAGAGAAAATTAGCCGTCTCCAGAAGATGAGCAGCATTTGACTGATGCCGAACCCCATGTTTCAATTTATCACTTGAAAAATACTATTTTTGCAATACCTGCCCAAAAAGTTCACTTTTCGGTACCGTTTTTCGTGCGTAAAGTGGTACTTTTCCGGACTCCGCACGCGAAAAAACCACTTTGCCCTCAAACCTCCCCTCAAAGCGAATTTTGGCAGGTATTGCAAAAAATTAGGTGTGCAACACGTGCGTATCGCCTTTTTCGCCTC
>JAPYZM010002148.1:0-15256 GCA_030522845.1 Psyttalia concolor
GTACTTTTTAGGCACATTGAGATGAAATAGTATATTTCGTAACAAGTGAAAAAAAATGGTTTTTGGCGAGTGGGAGGTTTATATCACGAGCCGAAGGCGCGGGCCACTCGCCAAAAACCATTTTTTTTTTTTCACTTGTTACGAAATATATTATTCTCTACAATTTAAAGAACTTATTTTTCCAATGAAAAATCTTTTTCATCACGCTGTGTCGGAAAAGTAACTTTTCAGTCACTCTCCGCTTTGCGTCGAGTGACTAAAAAGGGCTTTTTCGACACATTGAGATGAAAAATATTGTTCGTAACACGTGAAAAAAGTGGTTTTTGACTCGTGGGACACGTGAAAAAAGTGGTTTTTGACTCGTGGGATTATATCACTCGCCTTCGGCTCGTGCTATAAACCTCCCAGTCGCCAAAAACCATTTTTTCTCACTTGTTACGAAATATACTATTTTCCACTGCAGTGGTCCCATTTTTTTTCCTACGCCTACTTGTCCATTTTTACACTTTGTTCAAGGAAAGTAAACAAATCTCAGATTGTTTCACTGAATTTCCGTGATAGAAACAAAAGTGAAATGAATTGATCACTAATAATTTCACTAGAATTTCGTTTGTTACGATGAGTTTTGAAAACATGGCAAAACTGGGCGAACTCCAGTAAAAAATGATAATAAATTTGTATAGACTTTTGGTGAAAAGGTGTTTGATTGTCTCGGTTAAATTACTCGAGAAATCTGCCGATCTTTTGATGATTCTTGCCAAGTTGCTGCGATTGTAGAGCTCTCGCACTTCGGTACGACAATTTTATCCTTCTTCCCCCTAAATACTGCTATTCAGAACTTCATGAGTTTAATGGGGTAGTAAGAGGGGGGAAAGTGGTTGAGTTGGAAAGCGCCGGTTTCGGCAGAATGTCTAGAGGCATTTGAGGCGTGTGAGGTATGAAAACTATTGATTGGGTCAATGGAATCGTTCTCCGGTCATTCTCCAGTGCCAAATGAATGAGAGCGAGTTCTCTCCAAGGGAATAATTTGTTTCAGTCTTTTAAATTCTATTGTTTCATCTTTTCATTGAGAAAACGCGACGACAAAAATATTATAATAATTGCAGTCGAGCTTTTTTTCTAGAACACACTTCGTAATATAAATTGTTTAGAGAATAAAATTCTTTTCATTTCTTTTGGCCATTAGAGTCCTTAGCAATTTTTTTCAGACGTTTGGAAAAAAATCCTCTACTATACATTCGATTGAGGAATAATTCCCATTACGTAAATGGCAATTTCTATTTAACTGACGATAATATTAATTTTCGAGGTGAAGGACAATTGCAAGTGACACTTGACACCCCCAGATCGGATCATAGAAGATGATGGAATTCTTGAAATTAATTGATTCATTATGACGAAAAAGTCTCGTGGCTCTCTCTCTCTCTCGGGCTTGAAGAAAATTGGAGGGATAGCGCTTCCTGACTGTTCGACTAATAGTCGAGATGGAAAAATAAAGTAAAAAAAGAATAGACATTCATGGCTGGGTGAGCAAGGGTTTGGAGATGGATAACCATCAGTTAGCGTGAAAGAAGAGGAATTGAAACTGGCTTGAGCTGGTCAATGTTGGCTCGCTCCAGATTTAGAGGCGCGTCGCAAATGACTTGAGAATCCCAAACGTCTTCTTCGTCGCATACGGCGATTACACTAATTGCCTAATTCACGTGCTTAATTGGGACTATGGCTTTAGGGACTTGCTTTTTCATTCCACTGGCGAGTAAATTTATTGTGAACGCAATCATTTTGTGGATTGAGGGAAGAATTCGGAATTTCGGGGGGCACCCGCCCTTTGAATAAAATCAAAATAGTATAAATTCATTTAAATTCAAACAAGACAATGTGGAGTTCTCCGGAAAGTTACAATTAAAAAAAAAACATTTTCAGAGCAACACCGGATGTAAAACAAAAAACGTTTTTAAGAACTCTTATCTACTATTGGAATTGGATAGTCAAGAGAGATTAATTCCAGTTGTAAATACTGTATTTCATTTCATAACAATATTCTTCATATTCTTTAGACTATAAAAATATCAACATGATTAATCTATCAATTTATACAGCGGGCGACACAAAGCATTAATCCACACACAAATTAATCCGACAATTTGAACGACCCAGATTTTTCCCGATTGATCCGATGTATTTGTTTGCTCACTCGTTTGAATGCCACGCGGGTCAATCGAGAAACCAAATTTATTTTACGTCTCGGCTGACGTCACCTGGAGTAAATAATTCCTTCGTGGGAATTACTAACGAAATTATTTCGAACCCTTCAAAAATATACAATCAATTTTCACTCCATTTTTCGCGTCTTTTTTAAAATTTTATTTAATTCGGCAGAAATATATCTTCTCATGAATTCTTCGGACATAGGACTTCCCTTCAAAAATACAAATTATGCAATTTTTCTACGAGGATAAAAATACGTTTTTCAATGTTCGATATGTCCTGCATATGGCGCGCAGAATTGGCCAAGTAAAAAAATCTGAAAAAGTTGGGATGTTCGAAGTAAAAAAAATTGTTTTGCCATGATAAAATATGTAAAAATAGTGTTTAAGTACTGTAATTATATCTTTAGAAAGCGGCAGAAACTGAGAAAACCGTGAAATTCGATGGACACGTTGATGTCCCGACATTTCAGGTTTTTTTCTTTATTGGAAGACAAGTCGCGATTTTCTTTTGAAAAATGTTTATTATTGTCCTTTCGAATTATTCCCTATACATAGACAGCCCTCCGATTCTAATTTTAAATATAAAAAAGATCAGTAGAAAAATATTGAATTTCTATTGGAATCTTCGGTTTTCATAGAGATATCTGTGATCTTGTGACAGATATTGGACAGAAAAAATCAAATAGTATTTCCACTTTTCTGTGACTTATTGCCTTGAATTTTCCAAATTTTAACTGCCACTGTTTATTTTTCATTTGAAAAATTCGACAGAAAATAATTAGAAAATTTAGGCACAATTTTTTAAAACAGAATTAGTCTATAGAAAGATTAATATCTATCTACTTTCTATCAAATATCTACCGAAGTTGGATAAAATTTCAATCATATCCCACAAAAAAACCTAATATAATTCCGATAGACTTTCAGTGACGTAGAAAACGCAAATATTTTTCTATTGATTTTTTTAAATATCTCTGTAAACAACAATTATAAAAACTATCGCACCGAATTAACTCACAACTCCCCAATAGAGAGAGTTGTGCCATAAAATGTTTAATCCTCGAGAGAATGAGATTAAAATGATACCTAAAAAAAAAGAAATGTTCATATCATCCATCCTCATTCCACCCGACTCTACATGAATAATTGGTACATCTAACAATAAAAAACCACAATTTATAAAATATTTAGATAAAGAAACTCCCTCTGCAGTTTCCACCATTGATCGATGATTCCTGAGATCAATTGTTCGATCATATTTTCTCAAAGAAATACTCGTAACACAAATTTCGCGTATCTCCTCAGGAGAATAAATCCAATTTACCCAATTGAATGAATTCAATTAAACCTTTACCTAAGATTAAATTTCAATCAATGAAATGTTAATGGAATTTTTTCTACAATAGGGAGATCATTAAGATTGAGCGAATAATTAAAATAAATCCCTCGTTTTTTCTCCCCTAAAAGTATTCGTGTCGAAGACATTTGGAATTTTCCCGGAAAATTGAACTAAATTAGTGACCAATTTAATTGAATCGAAAACTTCATTTAATTATCGTATAATCCAATTAACTAACTCAATTAATGAATCAATAAAAAATTTACTATTTCAATGAAATCATTAAATTAAATAAGTAGCAAGCAATAAATTCTAGTGCCCAATCAAATATTAGTCGAGTTTTTCTCGTTAATCGCCGGATCATTAAGACTGAACGAATACTTTTTGGGGAAAATGTTGCCGGGAATTCCTCGAATATCAAGGCCCGCCTGCTGCCTCTTCTTGATCTTATCAGCAATACAGGGAAAGAACAGATTAGGGTCAACATACATTTCCTCTTGATCGCAGAAATACCTCGAGATCTGGCTGACGATCCAGCCTAGGCCAACAGTGATGACGAGTCCCAGAGGGGCATACCACATGTACGAGATTCTGTACAGATAATTAAAGTTGTCCTCCGCCGGCTCACCAACGAGAGTCGTGACATTCTGGTGGGCTGCGAAGGTTTGATTCAATGCCAGAAGAGTCTCCTGGAGGGAGACCTTTACATTACAAGCGGCAGTTGAAGTGGGAAGCTGAGAAGGTGGTGGCCGAGGCCCTCCGAAGGCGATCCAGAGGAGAAAGGCGATGGCAGCAGTGACTCCAGTGATGGCTCCTCGTTGATTCGCTGACTCGCAGAGCATCCCCAGAGTGAAGAGACCCAGAAGAGGACCCCCAACCACCCCAAAAATGGTCAAACTCGCCTGTAAAACTCCTCCCAGGTATTGGGCTATGAAGGCCAGAGCGATCGACGCCAATCCCAGGAGGAATGCTATGACTTTACTGCAGATTAAAGACCTCTTGGGGCTTATTTCCTTGCCTGTGAGGAGCGAGCACAGGGGTTTGAGGTAATCCTCGAGAGTTATCGCCGAGAGGGCGTTGAGGGCTGCCGAGATTGTACTCAGGCCGGCGGAGAATATGCCGGCAATAAATAATCCAGGAACTCCAGGATACTCTGACATAGTATCCATCACATAATAAGGCATCAGCATGTCAGGTTTGATTTTTTTATCCTTAATGGGATCGCAGTCGTGGTATTTGCTGTATATAGCTAGGCCCGAGAAACAAGTGATGATCGATAAGACAGTGAGAATGGGCCAGTTGATCCACAGGGCAGCTCTTGCACTCCGTAAACTCCTAAAGGCACATCAATATTTATATCAATATCTCACAATTAGTTGCCGCGATGGCAATCAGTATGATTTATGGTGTGGAATTTTTTCCGATCGTTTTACTCACTTGACAGTCAATAATCGTTGAACTTGAACCTGATTGACAGCGTAGAGAGAGAGAAAGGTGCAGCCGCCGCCAATTATCAGACTCCACCATGTATGCCTTGTGGTTGGATCGAGGGAGACGCTGAAGATTATGGAAATTTGTCTTCAATTGTTAGATATTATTATATAATTAGGCTAGATGATAATAAATCTTTGTAATACGGGAGATAGCCGAAAGGGCCTTCCCTCGAAATGCAATTCATTGTAAGGGGCAGGGAAACAAAGAATGTAAAAACCGGAGACGGTATACAACAATCAATGAATATATATAATTAAGGAATTACTCATTTTAGAAAATGTTTCTTTGCAAAAAATCAAGAAAAACTCTAATGTAAAAAAAAGCGAAAATTCAAGTTTAGATATCTCTACAGAGAATATCTCAATAAAAAATAATTGTATAAACAGATGAAATTCTGCAGATCTTTCTTTCGAAATGGGAATTAATGTTCAAAGAATTCATCATTTTTTATAATTATTAAAACGGAATTCTCAGCGGAACCGCTCTTCCCCCCTTCTTTGCCTTCTTCCCATATTTTCGGTTTATTAAAAAATTATGTACTTGGGAATTTTGTATTATTTATCTTACTGAATTCACTCACTTATCGAATTCGATTCGCCCTCCTCGTTTGGCAATTTCCCAGATGGCACCCAAGCCCCCAGCCTCACTGGAGGCTGTGCAAATGACAAGGAGCAACGATGCAAACATGAGGAAAGCTTGGAAGACATCAGTGATGAGGACAGCTTTGATTCCACCGATGCTCGAATAGAAGGAGCAGGCGAGACCCACTATAAGAATACTCGCGGTTTTGGAGAGACCCGTCGTCGCCTCGAAAGCGATTGCTGGAGCGTACAGAACCACTCCTGAGTACAACAACAGCTGAATCCATAGGACAAAACTCGCCAGAGTTCGCGTGGATCCTCCAAAACGTTTTTCCAAGTACTAAAATTGATTACCACAGTTGTAAATTCTTTGTTTCACCGCTCAATTTTTTCTTTACTGGAGCAGTTGTACAGAGAAAACTTAAAAATTTAATTTACCAAATGATTAAATTAATTCACCAAATCATTAAATTAATTACCTAAAAATTGATATAAATATATTAGAGTGACAGAGCAGAGAAAACATGTTAGGCGTGAAAGTAAACATATTAAAATATGAAGTGAACTCTTCACTGATTATAATTGATGATAATACCTCGTAAACACTCGTTCCCTGCAGCCGATAAAAAACTGGTAAAAATCCATAGCAAACGATGGGTGTCCCCAGCAGATAGGAAATGTTGATTACGACGAATTGAGTTCCATAGACATAATTTTCCGAAGATACCCCCAGCAGTGTTATTGCCGACATAAATGAAACCATGAGGGCAATACCAACGGGGAGAATACCCATCGACCGATTTGCCGCAAAGTATTCCTGCAGCAAAACAAACCTCATGATTGAAAACAAATTAAATAGAAAATTATCGACAACTCACCTCCATCGTCTTCTGCTTTCCCCCAGTAAATCGGTAGTACAATCCTATACCGATACTTATTGCCAGCATCGCCGCAATCACCACGTAATCCGGCCATTGGAGTATTTGCGTGACTACCATTATTAAAATCTGTAAATCAATGGAAATATTAATGACCTCGACGAATTTAGAGGGAGCTCCTCGACTATCTAATCTCGGAGACAATACCATTGCTACGGGAGATTTGAGAATATTGTCATTGCCATGTGACAGTTGCTATCAATTCATCAGTATATTACATTACAAGAGGAAGTACTTATACTGAAGTCAGCATAACTTTTAACATGAGATGCTACCCCCACTCCTTCGTTTGATGTTAAAAGTTATGCTGGCTGAACCATAAATAGTAAAATAAAACAACGGAACGTAATATGTCGCCTCACGTTGAGGATTAAATTAATTGGTTAATGTGACTGTGATTAATTCGGGTGTGTGACCCTGGGGAAAATATCAAAAGCCATTTTTGTTGGAAATACCATCAGTGATAAAAAGACAATTAGACTTCGGAGAGTAATTTATCAAGAAAATGAATACTTTGGAATCCAAGGGAGATGGTAAAATTTTTATAACAACTTTTTTCTAGCCCTCATTGTGATCCACAAAAAAGGTTGTAATAGAAATTTTACTTTCTCCCTCAGTTTCGGAGATAATCCTCAATAACTCAGCGAAGAAATCCACTACTTGGGCCGCTCGACATCTCCGCTATTGTTTTCAAAGCAGAAAACAAAAAACAGAAAACAGGAATGAAAAATGAACAAATAATAACGAAATGCGATGTTGAATTAAGCGAATAGCACTAGATGTTTGCATTCCAGAGACTATAAACTATTGATAAGACTCATTCCTCGTTGGAAAAATGTTTACCCATTGTCTTGTGAAAAATAAAAATGGATCTTCTTCGATCGAGCCCCAGAAAAGCCCAAGCTCCCTTGGATATTCACGATTAATCCCGAGCAATAAATAAGGGAATTTGATGGATGTCCATTCGACTAGAGTGAAGACAATTTATTTTGCAAATAAATCCATCGCCTGTCGAGCCTGAAGTCTCTCCCTGAAGGTCGAGTCTGTTGTTCCCTCGAGTAAAATAAAAACACACGCTTCCGTTGACTACAAGGAAAGGTGTGGCCAAATTCTTCAACATTTTAATAATGTTTTAACTCATTTAACAATTGATTGAATTGAATTAACAATTAAAAAAGAAAATGCAAACGGCCACGTGAGATTTCAATGTTTAAAACCAAAACTTCTTTCATGTTCTACTGACAAATAAAATTATCCCATAATAAATAGAATAACTAAATACCTTTCTAATCAATTTTAATTATTTCCATTATTTAAATAAGTCATCCGGTAAATGAAGCAGACCGCGCTGAAGTTGGAAAATTTGAAACCCACAGCCTATTCACTCTGAACGCGTAAACAATTTCCTCCGACTCTACTCGTGAATTGTGTGAGGAATTCCAACTAATTAATTGGGTAATGCACCACGGAACAAGTAATCTGTGTCCCTGAAAGTCACAGATGATTGCCAAGAATTAAAATAAATTACTTACTAATGGAGACGAGGTATAGTAGATTCAGGAATTGATGAAATGTCTTCTTTCCCGAGTTTTCACGGACTGTTTCCCTCAGAGTATCTTCCTAGAATGAGGAATGATGAGGTAAATTATCTGCACCAACACTCGAAGGAGTTCACGTGCACCAATCGATATACCTAACAAAACCTGAGTTTATAATTCCCCAAACTTGCTCCGAAAATTAATGAATGAATTTCCTCAGTGATCAAATAAAATTTTCCCCTGTTTCTCCTGGAATTGGGAAGAGTTTGGAAAAATGGCCGATTTTTCAGCCCAAAATTCAGTGATTTTGGAGCAAATTCCAAAATCTCCCGCACATTTTGGAGCGTTCGCGAGAAACACCATCTCCCGGAGGGCATGGAAACTCGAGTCGACGACGTTGTTCAATGGCTGCCCGAGTCGTGTGAGCTCAGGTGACGTGTCTCAAAATTTATTCCAAAATAATTGTTGAAATCTAAAAGATGAATGCGTTCAAGCGGGATAAAAAGGAAGAGGAAGATGGTGAGTGAATGAAAAAATTAATCGTTTATTTATTTGTCACTAAACCTTTGGAGAAATTACCCGAATCACCTGATGCAATAGCTCGTCGTGGACGAGATGTTTGACAGTTCCTCTCCTAGAACTATCAGAGAACCGAGCGAGAGGGGAAATTATTTTCAACATTTTCTAATGAGTAATGGTTAAGAATTTGTCAAGCCACATTCTGAGTCCTTTGTTTAATTGTAAAGATATTTTTAACCGTTTAAAGAGACCGGCCTCATTCCAGTGGGACCCTTTGGTTAGGAGTTAAAATAAATCCTTCTGCTAACCGTATTTTCCCAGCCCCAAAACATCCGTTTATCTGCATTCTTTCAAGAGCACTCATTATTGGATGAAAAATCTGTAGTTGACAAATGTGTAAACTCTTAATTTTCCATACACAAGTACAATATCAGTGGGCAATCAATGAATATGCCCATATCTGGATTTTAACTTCTCCTTAACACTTGGAGAACTGCGAAATACGCGTCAACAGCTGTAGGGAAAAAAAACAGTTTTTTAATTTACCGTCTTCAATATGGGAAGAAATCGAGGGGAAAGGTTTTCTGGGACTAGAAGAAGTTTAGCTATTTGTCAAAAGTGTCACGTGACTCTCCAAATAGCTGCATTAAAAATTAAAAAAAAGAAAAAAGAATTAGAATAGAATTAGAAGAGAAGTAACTCACCTCGGCCCTCGCTCCCTTCCCAAGTTCTAACGAAAACAAAAAATCTTCAGGCGGAGGGAACCCCTTCCAAAACCTCGAGAAGACGACAGTCCTCCAGGAGGCGCGAACATTCAACGACACGCCAGTCCACCCCCGCAAATGCTCCCACATCCTGACGAAAATCCTGTACCTGATAAACCAGGGGGAGGTGTTGGGCGTAACAGAAGCGACCGAAACATTCTTCGCGATGACCAAGTTGTTTCAGTCCCGAGATGTGGTCCTCCGGCGGCTTGTGTACCTCGCGATAAAAGAGCTGAGCACAATTGCCGAGGACGTAATAATTGTGACCTCGAGTCTGACCAAAGATATGACCGGAAAGGAGGATCTGTACCGAGCGGCTGCAATCCGTGCCCTCTGCACGATAACAGACGCTGCAATGCTGGCAGCCATCGAGAGATACATGAAGCAAGCGATCGTCGACAAGTCGCCAGCTGTCTCGAGTGCAGCCCTCGTATCGTCCCTGCATCTGTCAAGTGTGTCCGCTGACGTGGCTCGTCGTTGGGCGAACGAAGCTCAAGAAGCCCTGAATTCTGACAATGTAATGGTCCAGTATCACGCCCTGGGAGTTCTCTATCAAGCGCGAAAGCAGGACAAGCATGCGGTCATAAAACTCGTAGCCAAGCTCATGAGGACCAGCCAGAAGGGCCCCTACGCAACGTGCTTGCTCATCAGAATGGCCTGCAAACTTCTCGAGAACTCCACCGAAGGGGGTGATCTTCTGGACTTCATCGAGGCCTGCTTGAGACACAAATCGGAGATGGTAGTTTATGAGGCCGCGCATGCCCTCGTCAACCTCAACAGGAGTGGAATCAGAGAAATTGCTCCGGCTATCAGTGTCCTCCAGCTCTTCTGCGGGAGTCCCAAGCCCGCCCTGCGATTCGCCGCAGTGAGAACTCTCAATAAAGTCGCCATGAGCCATCCAGCTGCTGTCACTGCTTGTAATCTCGATTTAGAAAATCTCATTACCGATCCTAATAGGTAATTTTAACAGACTATTATCTGCCTGATTTGTCTTCTGACTTTATTATCACTTTCACATTTATCATTTTACGTTAAAGACGATTGACATTTTCCATTCTATAATTAATTAATTGACCAACAGGTCGATCGCGACCCTAGCAATTACGACTCTTCTGAAAACTGGGGCTGAAAGTTCAGTGGACAGACTGATGAAGCAGATCGCGACATTCGTATCCGAGATATCTGATGAGTTCAAAGTAGTTGTCGTTCAAGCGATAAGGGCCCTCTGCCAGAAGTTCCCCAGGAAGCATGCAGTGCTCATGAACTTCTTGTCAGCGATGCTGAGAGACGAGGGAGGCCTTGAGTACAAAGCAGCCATTGCGGATACGATAATTGCAGTAATGGAGGGCAATGCCGAGGCCAAGGAGGCTGGACTAGCTCATCTCTGCGAGTTCATTGAGGACTGCGAGCACATTTCTCTGGCTGTCAGAATCCTCCATCTTCTGGGTCAGGAGGGACCCACCTCCAAGCAGCCTTCGAGGTACATCAGGTTCATTTATAACAGAGTTATCCTGGAGAGCGCTTCTGTCAGAGCTGCTGCTGTCACTGCACTCGCCAGATTCGCCGCCGCCTGCCCTGATCTTCTTCCCAATGTCCTCGTTCTGCTGTCAAGGTAATGTTCACATTAACTAAAAATATTTCACGCTGAAATTATATGGTATGAGGTAGGAAAAAAAATTGCTAATCGTTGCTTACAGATGTCAATTAGATTCAGACGATGAAGTCCGTGACCGTGCGGCCTACTACTGCACTATTCTCCAGCAGCAACAGCAGCAGGACCTGAGTGTCCTCCCGCTGATCCAGCCACCTCAATTGTCAATCCCAAGCCTAGAGAGAGCCCTGAGAAACTACGTCAAAACAGAAATGGAGGAGCCCTTCGATATATCCCAGATTCCTCCTGCAACTCTCGAGAAGGAGCCAGTGGCCCAAGAGATACAGCTATCAGCGAAGCCCGCCCAGCCGCGTCTCACGAGAGAGGAGAGCTACGCCGAGAAGCTCTCCCAGGTGCCCCAGCTCGCTGCCATTGTCCAGGAATCCCCACTCTTTAAATCATCACCAGTCTTCGAGCTCACCGAGTCAGAGACTGAGTATAACGTCAAATGTATCAAGCATTCCCTCGGGGACTATCTCATTCTGCAGTTCGATTGCGTCAATACTCTCTCTGATCAGTTGCTGGAAAATGTTACTGTGGCGGTCGAAGCCCCTGAGGGCTACACTATCATCCAGGAAGTCGTCTGTCCTAAATTGGCTTACAACGAGCCCGGAGTGACTTACACTGTCCTCATGTACCCTGAGGATCCTGAGGCTTCCATTGCTACGGTGCCAACGACCTTGAAATTCGTCGCTAAGGACTGCGATCCCACCACAGGACTCCCCGAGGCCGAGCAGGGTTATCAGGATGAATATATGGTGAGTGAAAATATTCCTTGACGACGACTTATTGAAGATGCCTATTGACGTTCGCGTTTGAAAGGTCTAGCGCGCTCAGTGCGTCAGAAAATTAGGCCTATTTTGTTCACTGAGTTCTGATTATTCTCACATTATTTATTCATTATTTTTTCAGCTGGAAGACCTGGAGATAACCCTGGCAGATCAAATGCGTGGCTCGGGAACAAGAGGTATGGATATGGGAGCCGCCTGGGAGGCCGCCGTGACTCGTGGCTTCACCTGTATGGAAGACACCTTCGCCCTAGGTGCCAACGTAACAACCCTGGAGCTCGCTGTCCAGAGTTTGCTAGGATTCTTGGCACTCGAACCGCAGGAGAGGAGTGATAGGGTCGCCGCTGGCGCCACATCTCACGTTCTTATGCTCCATGGCTTCTTCAGGGGTGGAAAAGAGATCTTCGCGAGGGCCAGACTGGCTCTTGCCAATTCCGAGGTCACCATGCAACTCTCCGTCAGATCTCAGGATCCCGATGTCGCCGCTGTCGTTCTTGCTTCTGTTGGCTAACTCAGTCAGATTATCCAGATAATGTGGCAATTGTATAGATATTGCAATTTATAAACTATTATTACTCCTTTGATTTAGGGACTTTTTATTCTTATGTTTTTTTCCTGTATTCTATTAGTTCAATAAAATATTATTGAAATGGATTTTAGTTTATTTTATTTTGTTGACAATTGTAAATGACACGAAAATGTTAACGATAATATATTTCGAGTACAATCATTTAAAAATTATCGCTATAAAAAATGTCTCAGTTCATTTGATAAAAAAAACTGCTCACATCACGGAATTCGGCGACCCGAAGCCAGAAGCTCAATCATCCCCTGATGGATCTGCTCCAGAGTTGTAACTGGGATTTTTCCAGAACTCCAGTCTGGATGTGAGGATGATCAAAAACCTGAGGGGCCCGAACGGAGCCAGAACTTAGCAGGCAAAGAAGAATGTCAGATGATTCAGAGTAGCTGAGGTATCCTCATTTTCCAAACGTGCAGAAAAAAATTTTTAACGCACAATTAATCACTCGATTCGTGTTTATCTTATTGAGTGCATTCAAACAACCGGATATTACGCACAATTTTCCCGGTTGAGAGGCCCTGTTTTACCGACGCTGCTTCATTTTTTCCTGCAACGATTTTTATTGTTTAATCCCGTCGTCTCTCTCATCGTGAAAAATGGCTGCTGTGCTCGATGAGGTCGGCAAATCCGCTGAAAAACTGATTGACGAGGAAGTTGATGATGTCGTCGATGATGAAGACGATACTGGACCAGCTGATGTGACCAAGAAGAAGAAGAAAAAGAAAAAGAAGAAGAAGTCTGGTGAGTTAATTGTTTAACCTATCGTTTGTTTTGGAGCTCAGTGGGTGTTATTCGGTACTTGTGGTCAACGTGTCTTCCTGGAGTTCACCTGAGAGAAGCGCATTTCACGAGTGAGATGTCCGAAAGAATTACCTCCAGGTCTATTCCTTCGCCGACGCACCTTTTTCACTCTCGGTCGAGAAACAAATCTGATGTTTCTTTAATTAATACATTTGAGGTTAATAAATGCTGCCCAGAGGGCTAGATAACACATTTATATTCGTTGAATTAAATTTTGTATCTATTTGTCGGATCTGATTAGCCGCTGGGGAGGTAACAACTCCAGAGACCGGTGAGGACAAGAAGGAGGATGAAAGCGAGGGGCAGGAAGGTGAATAATACTCATATTATTAACCCATTATTCATCCCCTGAATTTGGTATTTTTTTAAGATATAGGGGAGACTGAGGCAAAACGGACACCTTAAGAAAAAAAAAACAATTTTTTGTCGAGAAAATAGGCTTGAGCACTTTCAAATGGCTCAGAATATAACCACAAAACGACGAAAATATTCTGTTGAGCGGGTGGGAGCAAAAGTACATTTTTTTTCTTTCATAAAAATAATTTTGTTTGACCCAATTTTAAGTTTCAATTATCGACTTTTAACGCATCATCAGTAATTGACAATTAAAATTGAAATAATTTAGCTGTTCTCAATATCTTGAAAATAAAAGTTTGAGGAATGTATTGAGGTGATTTTATCTATCTATTGATTAATGATTGTTGTGGGAAGGTATGCATATTCACTAGATTTCGTAATTCTGCCTAATTGAAAAATAGAGATTTTAGTGGCTCAATTTTCATCCATCCAAGCACATATACGCATTTAATTCTGTATTTCGTTCATGATTTAAACAAGAAAAAAATGATGAAATCACAAGAATTTAAAAATAGGGAAAAACCAAAAAATTTTACAGTGTCCGTTTTGCCCCATCTCCCCTAGTAATTAAAAATGAGAAGGTGAGATATTAAATCTCCTTAAAATTATTTTTAAAACAATGTTAGATTTTTCTAAAGGCCCCCTTACATTAATTTAATGTCTGCGTCAAAAAAACACTCCACAATTTCATCGACTTTGAACAAACTTATAAATGCCTCGGTGTCAAAAAAAAATCTCCAGGACCATCTGAAAATGGAGGGGACGCCGACGAAGTTAAGAAGAAGAAGAAGAAGCGTAAGCCCCGAGGTAAGGGGGGAAAGCAGCAGACAGACCCCCCGACAATTCCCGTGTCGGAGCTCTTCCCCGAGGGCAATTTCCCGGAGGGTCAGATAATGGAGCACCCGGCGGCGGCAGGAGTTGACGAGCGAACGGCAAAGGACAGATTTACGAGTGAGGAGGCAAGAGCCCTGGACCGAATGCACAACGATATTTACATGGAGGCACGCCAGGCAGCGGAGGCCCACCGTCAAACGAGAAAGCACATAATGAATTGGGTGAAGCCTGGTATGTCGATGATAGAGATTTGCAATGAGCTCGAGAACACCGCGAGGAGGCTCATCGGCGAGGACGGCTTGAAGGCAGGCTTAGCCTTTCCCACCGGCTGCTCCAGAAATCACTGCGCGGCCCACTACACTCCCAACGCCGGCGACACCACTGTCCTGGACTACAACGATGTCACGAAAATTGATTTTGGCACCCACATAAACGGCAGAATTATCGACTGTGCATTTACCCTGGCCTTCAATCCCAAGTACGATAAATTGATCGAAGCTGTACGCGACGCCACCAATACTGGGATTAAGGCCGCTGGCATAGATGTTCAGCTTTGCGACGTGGGAGCCGCTGTTCAGGAGGTCATGGAATCGTACGAGGTGGAGATCGATGGGAAAACTTATCAGGTAAAGGATTAACCATCCCCAGTACGGCGCCCTTCTGACACTAATCGTTTGCGCCAATAAACCGCCCTTGAGCCAAATATTTTACTCCTCTTCAAGCTCCATTATCTTCAGTATTATCATCATTATTTATTTTATTTATGGTTCCGGCTTTCAGAACCCAATCAAGTAGTTATATTTAAAAAATAATTTTTAAGGCCCGGGTGTAATAGTCCGTAACCTCGAACTCGTCGTGA
>JAPYZM010002149.1:0-18571 GCA_030522845.1 Psyttalia concolor
TGTTGAGTTCACATTTGACATAATATTCTTTAAATATTATCTTTCAGGTTATAGAAATTGAGACTGGTACGCTCGAAAGCAGCTACCTATGTTATTGGGTAAGGGCCCAAATCAGTCCAATTCAAATCAGGATTTGAGAGATGATTTGAATAATTGGTAGGTTACTGGGAATCAGCGATGGATAAAATATAGTGAAATGAGCAAGATCCATGAGGATTTGGAGACCTGAACCGATTTGCATTCATAAATATATATCCAAATTGAATCAAGAGACCTGATTCGGTTCGGAACAATTCAACTTGATCAAATCTTGATTACGACAGCCGTTACATAATTGATCGGAGCCTGATCCCGTCACCTTATCGCATTCTGATCAATCCTAAGGTCTGACTTGATCCGACTCTGATCTAAACCTGATCGAAATTTCCACTCGGGAACTCGACTTAGTCTCCACTTGGCTCTGCCCGAATAGATTGAAGCCTACTGGTCTTCCTACTCAAATTAAAGTCTAAAATGACTTGAGTCAAGGCGCGAGGGACTCGAATCAAGAATTTGTATGTGCCTACTCATCAGTTAAATTAGAAAATATTTAATGACGAAATTTACCCTGCCAATTCCGGGAAGTGTATCGATCCAGCTGAATGCTACGATGACTAGCAGTGCAATAGCATGTATCTGGAGTAGGCTGTTGAGCACTGGTGGCTTAGGAAAATGTTTTTGCTTTATCGTGGGGTCTGGATCGGTTACGTGGAGTAATCGACCACCCTCCTCCTCTGATCCTCGCCGCCTGATATCGCGTGATGATACCAATCTCGACACTGTGTAGAGGAAGGAATTCTGCTGAGTTGTTGAGAGTCTGCAGATATTCTGTTGCTGCGTGTGAGGGCAAAGAATGGATGATAATTCGATTTGTTAAAGCTGGAGGGGAACTTGGGTTTTGGGGTACAGTAGAGAGAATTTGGATTTTCATTTTAGTGGATGATCGATTTGGTGTACTTGCTGAGGTTTAGATCTAAGAAACATTATATTATGGCACTAGGTAATATTCTTTCATCGCGCACTGGGTAAATTTAGATTTAACGATTTCAGTTTACAACAACAGCCACGAAAGTTAACAATTTTTCTATGGTTTTTGAAAAAAAATACGTTCTTTTTTTTGGGCTTTACGCCAACTACGTCCACGTCATGAATCCTGGACGATGCTAAGTGCAGGCAGAGCTTGATATAAATGCCTTATCATGCACGTTTTGAATTTGATTTAAATATCTTAATAATTTAATTAAATTACCATGCATTTGAAAGGAAGGGCGCTGTCAGGGGACGCCCGTACATTTATGTGAACGTCCATAATTCTGAATGAATTGTCTCAAAAAGGTTTCATTTTACCAGCAGTTGCCCTGCTACAATATTTGAAACGTTATAATCATGAGCAGTAGTTGTAAACTGGAACCGATATAATAAGGGTTCTCATTGATTGTTGTAAAAAAAAGTATGGAGAATTAAACTCTACGATTTTTTGAGATTGGAAAAGGTTCAAAAGAAGTCGAGTCAGAACTAACTCGAAGAAAATGTCTAAATATTTTGTTTTAAAAAATCCTTAGGTTGTTCTTTGAATTTCTGAAGCATACGTAATTCGAAAGGAGGGAATTAGACATTTTTGTAGATTTTGGCTCTCGTTTTGACTACTTTTTGCACTCAGAAAATTGCTTCAGAAAATCCGGATTTATTTTTTTTCGCACTCTATTGTCTGACTATATATTTTATGGGAGATTTTATGAACTAGAATTGTGAAAGGTACTCGAATATCCTCAAGGATGTTTTGTTCTTGTGCCTATTTATTCTATTATAAAAATGGATTAGACTTTTAGGTCACACTCAACGTAGAAAAAATATCTGTACTTACTCCAGTTGTAAAATGCAGTTCAAGTAGAGTAAAGAACATGGCGAAAAGTGCAAGTGCCCCGACATAGACAAGTGTCCAAATGGCCCTGGCTCCCCAGGGGCCCCTCATTTTAACAGTATGGCTCGAGACCTCTCTGCCCCTGCAACGGAACTCGTCACACAGGCCATAGTCAACGCTTATAAACAGTCCCACGATGATTGTTGTACTCGAAAATATCCGCTGGAGACTCATCACTGAAAGCCCAGCAAATTATCACCATAAGAATTACAATAGTTGTGATAAAACCTGGAAAAAAAAATTTAATTTTGCCAATCAAATATTCTCCTGATAAGAATTTAAACCAAATTTTACTGTAGGAATTTCAGCCGTTTGGTTGTTCAAAACAAATATGTTTGGCAAAATTATATTTTTCTCCCAGCGTAAGTCGGGGTATGTCGCGGTTAGTTGTCCTGTAGTTTAAGACGATTCTGTGTATGATTTACCCTTGTTAAGAAGTGAATTAAGAGAGAGGGTGGCAAAATAGTCTCTGCTTAATCGTCAATATTTCAGGATTCAATAATTTTACACTTAAATCGAGTTATTGGGACCTAAAGACGGCCCATTTCGCCCCTCGCTGCCTAATATTTAGGAAAACGTCATTTACGGTGATTTGGGCCCACCTTCGGTAGGAATGAACGCTGGAAATAAGGCTCGATCAAGCTTGATCCAGGATTGACAAAGACTGGTCAAACCTCGACTTCCAAGATTGAATCAGGCTTGAATGAACATTAAAAAACAATTATGTTTCCAAGGCTGGAAATCCCGCCGTTGGTCGAGCCTTGAGTACCGAATCTCGATCCAACCATGGGTGTCATAATTGGATCAGGGGTGCAATCCAAATCTCGTCTAAGGATGTGTGTAAATCGGACTTATTGGAACAAAATGAAGATTTACTCATTTGCTAAGCCCTCAAGTACGGGGCCGCGGCCGGGCACTCTGAGGTCTGTGCGCGTTTGAACCTCTAACTTTGTTCGTTCATAATTGCCAAACTAATGGAGCAAAAATTATGGGATAAAATTCATGTGTCTTATATGGTCAATTGCATCTAATGTGCGTGCCATAAACAAATCTTATATATTTTCTGCCTATGGTTCTTGAGTAATTACTTATTAGTAATGAAAACGTATGAATTGATTTTATAGATTGTTATTACTAATAAATGGAAATACGGAACGAAAAATTGTTTTTTGGTTCCGTATTTCCAATTGTTCATGGTTTCTGTTGAAGAAGGATTGAAACTATAGTGTTGAATTATTTCAAATTTTTTTGCGAATATTTGCTCGTTAAACGAGACGCTCAAAGTTTTGTCATGAAAAAGAAAAATAGTACATTATGTATCGAGGACGATGAGTTAAATGCACGATTTTCAGCCGAGGCGAAGCCGAGGCTTAAAATTGTGCATTTAAACTCATACGAGCACTATGTGCCGCTATCGTCCGAGGGTCATATTAGTATATTATGCAACATGTGCGTAATGGTGTTTTTGGTTCGTGGGAGGTTGTAACACGAGCTGAAGGCGAGTGCTATAATCCCACGAGGCAAAAAACGATTTTATGTTGCCAGGAATCAATTAATTGCGAGTCATCAGTTGTCATACTGCCCGATGAGTAAATTTATTCTCCTAGGAGAGTAACCAGAGGCGGTAGTGCCGCAGATTGTGTAGCACGGTGGAAAGCCGGTGGCGCTACTGTCTGTGGTTACTTACCCTCCTAGGAGGATAAATTTTACTTATCGGGCAGTTATGGCAGCCGATAAGTCGCAATTGGTTGAGTCCTAAGCAACATAAAACAATTTTGTCATGTCACGAATTCTAATTAGTTAAAATAAAATTAAAAAATGAAATAAATTTTTTTGCAACGATGGAATATCAAAGATAAACTATTTAAGCTCACAAAACATTTTGGCAAAATGAAAAATCTTTAAAATCCAAAGAGATATCGATTTTTTTGTACAGCGCAACGAGGGTCCACATGCGTATATGGACCCCGTACTTGCGGGGTTAATAAAAAAAAGTAATTGAAACAGAAATTTGTTCTGAGAATTTTGAAATGTTTAGGTTTAACTTAAATTGCCAGTAAAGATACAATGGATTCTTCGTAATTTCATGTGGAGACGAGGTGTCTACTTATATATCTCGGTTTCCCTATCTTTAGGAGGAGAGAAAAAAATTTGTTGAATAATTTCAAGTTGGCTTGCAAAAACCACAACTTACACTTGGATTTTTCTACGCGTAGGCTTTCCCAAAGAAGAATCAGATCAGTAAGAATGATTGGAATACTCACTTTTGCGACAGAAGAAAAAATAGTAGACCAGGGAGAAAACGAGGGTAATCCCTTTGATGGGATCCTGAAGGTGGCAGAGCACTCGATTTTGATCCAATGAGAGAGTAGCTAGGATACCAGATAACGCGTATAGTCCACTTATCTTCACCATGCTGCACCTTGGAATTTTTATCCTCATGCTATTAGGAATGAGAGCAGGTGGTGGAGAAATTCTGTCTACCATAAAACAGATTATGCTCAGGATACAGGTAGAGAAGAATCCAATGAACAGGAGACCTGTAGGGCATTTAATCGTAGACAATTGGGAATTGTACTCCAGCAAAGAAATACTCATACGTAATACGTTTTACAGAAATTGCATTTGGTAAACTAATGTGTTTTTATTATTCGATTGTTTATGGAGTTTTATTAGTGCATTTGTCTCTTTTCAATTTCGAGTTTTTCGATGGAGTTTTTCAAATTTAAAGTGTCAATTTTATGCGCAATATTGAGTTCGTGATAGAAAAAAGATACGAAATGTGGATTTTCCTACTCGAGGGGAAGAACTACTCAAAATACGGAAATAACTACTGCAATGGCTACTCAAACAATTACAAAATTCTGTATATTACATACGAATACTTGAACATATTTTTTGTAATAATTGGACTCGATAAGAAGAGTCACGCTACACGATAAATCAATAACTAAAAAAAATCGTATGTTCTAAAAAAAATTGAATTGTACTTGAAAAATTACCAGAATAAGCATTTGCAGCTGCACTGACACTCTCGAGGTACAGAGGAAACGTGATGACGGACATTGTGATCGACGCAACGAGGATAACGAGTGTTGTCAGAAATCCAAATTTTTGCCAACACGGTTGATCGGTGTCGAACAGCTTGTCCATGGGCTGATAAGCGCCGTATGGTGACTCTTCCGTATCCGTGTACTCCTCGATTTCGACGTCACTGACGGCACAGCGCAGCTCTTCCTGTTCGTCATCATCCATCATTGCTGGTGGACAATTGGTCACCAGTTGTCAGTTCTCCAAATCTTCGTGGGAATAATGAACATAATGAGTATTGATGGCAGTGAATGTGCGGATTGAGCACGGAATTGATCAGAAGATTAACCAGGTATCCAATGAAACCAAGCCACCTCTAGCAATTAAATATTATATTTAACCAGTATGTGAGATGTTTCAAAGACTTTATGTTGGAACTTTTAATTTAATCATTTTCGGTGATAAAGACACTAAAAAATGTGAGATTGACCGGGTTCGATATCTCCCTCTGGTCAATGGAAAGAGGGGATGGGGAAAAAACTACTCACACTCTAATTTCAGAGGTTTATTGTCGAGTGGGGGCCTCATTAAAGTGACGACTGTATCTGAGCAGGTTTTTCAGGTTTTCTGAAGTGAGGTTTCCCCTCGACCTTCGCCAAATGTGAATGCCATTGGGGGATGGGATGGGAACAAATAAAAATTCGAAAGGGTATACGGGTGAGCATAATAAAAAAATCCTATTATTGAAAACTATGAAGAACATAATCTCCTGACGTGGCATTTTGTAGGACAAAGTGGATTTCATATCGTTTGAATATTTGGGCGTGTTCAATTTGGTAGCACTTAAATTTCCGTTTGGGAGCTATTTTCAAGTGTGATCAAGTGGCTATTGTACCGGTTGGAAACTAGTTATCCATTTTCAATCCTTCAGGAAATAATGAACATAATAGACTCTATGAAACTGATTTCATTTTCATCAGGAAGAGAGAACCGGATTTGAATATTTATACATGTAGAATGTGTTATCCACTAAATTTGAGGTCAGAAGTTGTTTTGCACGCTTATTACCCATTCTGAAAATCAGATTTGCATATCCAATGTTTCGTAGAGATATAAAATTATTAAACACTTTTATGCAAATTTTTATGCATCAGAAATTTGGGAGACGACTGGCAACATTCGGTATTCTATTTAATTTTCAAGGAATTAGGTAAAAGCAATTTTTTAATAAATTTACTTTGGAAATAATCACATTGACGTTGCGAGGGATTTTTAAAGTTCATGGGTTGGAAACCAGATTATTTTTATCCTTAGGCAGGATATAACCTTGACCAATCATGTCATCAGTTTGGTTTGCTTACACTAGAACAGAGAAGATTGATAACACTGGTTTTTCTGATAAAGGTGATCGAAGGAAATATTGACTGTTTGCAATTTTCAAGTATTATATCGATCAGAGTGATCAAGTGTGCATTATTGCTGTTGGAAACCGGTTATCAGCTTTCCAATCCTTCGATAAGTAATGAATAAGCGAGTGTATTACTATGACGTAACGATTTTTATTCTTAACTGAGAGACAGGGCCAGCTTTGGTTCTTTGTATGTGTGGAATTTATTATTCACTAAATTTCAATTCAGAAGCTCTTTTACGCGCTTATTACCTATTCTAACCGCCTCATTTGCATACTCAATGTTTCGTTAAAGAACCAAAAATATTGGCCATGTTCATGTAAATTTTTATGAATTACAAATTTGATAATATTTTGTATTCTATTAAAATTGTGAGGCATTCGTTCGGTGGGAATGTTTTATTTTGAGTGACTTATAGTATTCGTTTAGCTTGAATCAATTAATACTGGCAGTAACGATCCCTGACGACCGTAAATTAAGATATCGCAATGAATATAATTTCAATAGAAAAAACCTCAACTGCTCAGCTGAAACCATTATATTTTTCTTTTAAATTTTTGTATACAACAATTTGTAGTAGTCTATTCGAATTCACTGGTAATATTTTGATAAAGAAAAACTTAAAAAAAAATGTTTTATTAAGAAAGATTGATGATTTTTATTATTTTAGAGCCTCTGAAATGAATTTGTCAGATAGTGAGTTTGTATGGCAATTTTTGCTGGTCTCCATTGAAATGAAGTTCTGTACGCACATCTCTTGAATTTATTTTCTCCAGTGATTTTATATCATGAAAATAATTCTTCGTCGCAGACATATATAATCTGACGGTTCCACATTGCAGAAAATGAAGAGGCAATGGGATTAATTTGATGATATTTGGATAAAGCTATATCCGGATTGACTGCATACTAATATATAAATTTGTCTGGGGTAAAAAGATTTGGAATGAAAGAGTGTAGGAATATCGTTACTGGGTATCACTTCCATCCATCATAAAAGGAATTACGGGAATTACGTCTCTATTTTTATATGAAGTGAGGATAATTTCATGAAAGCTCTGAAAATCTCGCAATTAAATTCATTACTAAAATTGGCTTATGAAAAATCAAAGACGTCTTTAGTAATTCAACGCAAAGCTGGATTTTTAATAAAAATTGCCCCGGTTTATCTATACCCCTAGATTATCTGGGATTTTGCACAGGGTTTTTGAAAAAATCAAAAACTGTATTAAAAATTCAGCACATTTTTTACTATTTTTTGAGCCCCTTCGTCACGCCGTAAATACCTTGATGCCAACCCCGACAGCCATAAATCCTGAAAAATCTCCAACTCCAAACAAAACCCGCGTACGTTTAAAAATAGAACGTATAATCCCCCGTCCTCCGTATAGATTCTATTAATACCTCCTCGTGATAAAAAAAAAACTCGCGTACTCTTTCCAGGGAATTGATAATTTGTCCTCCGCACTTTTCCGGTCTCCAAGCGTTACATATCGATTTATAGTTAGTATTCAAAGCACGTCGATGAGATACTCCGGAGTAGCCGTTGTTCGCGTTCCTCCCAATTAATCTCCCACATTTCTCCGTCTCCACTCGAGGCCACTCTCACATACGGTCCGAAAAATTCAGGAAAAATTATGCCGACAATCATGCCGTATTCTGCTGTACATGGTAATCATGAAGTGAAATCTGTTAACCGAGTTGAAATACTGAAAATCGTTGTTTTAATTACATTGATGAGCTAACTTTAATTATATTGTTATGTAAAAATTACTAAAAATCAATGTGCCAAAATGGATTTTTGTTTTCTCCAAAGTAATTTTTTAGTTTTTTCGAGTAAAAATTAAGGGAATTAAAATAAGTTTATCCGTTTATCGTTGAAATAATGACTCAATATTTAATGATAATCATGATGACAATGATCTGTTGACTGAAATAACAAATCATTTTTATTTTACTTTTTATCCCTGTAAAAATTGTTACAATTTTGGATCTTGCTTATTGGTTTAAAAAAAATGATAATAAGAATTAATCGTAATTTTGAGGGGGGAGAGGAATTGAATTCAGTGACGTAATGTCAGAAGAGTTTTTTTTTTTGTAAATTTTGTTGAAGAGACATATATTTAAGCCTTCTAAAGCAATTGTGATGCTCAAAATTAGCATAAATTTTTCTACGTTAATCTGTTTCTAATTTCCAACGATCGTTTTAAATAAGAAAATAGCCCTACTAAGTTGAAAGTCGATATTCCTCTATTGTAAATTACACGTATTCAAACAGTTCAACCATAATGTACGTTTTGTATCTGTAAATTACGTTTAATTAAGCAAAATTGACATTAAAATTTTTCAGTGTGAAATGTAAAAAGTGCTAGAACATGCCTCAAAATTTAGAATCATAAAAAAACTGGCAATTGACAAGTAAAAAAATCATACCAGTGGAGTAATTACTCGTAGTTCAATATCAATTGTAAACATACGCGACAAAATGAGTTGTCGTCGTCAATATCGCGAGAAATTTTTCGTCGGCGTGTTCTACACAGTTTTCATTCTTCAAAAATTCATTCCATCGTTCTTGGATGTCCCCCTGTACTATAGGGTTCCCCAAAAAAATTCAAAATTCTATTCTCTCCGTGCACTTGGAAGATTAGTAATTCCCCTCCCCATTCGATTCTTCAGCATATATTGTCCCTCCCATGACATAAAAATTATAGCCCACAAGGGCATTCGTCGTCCAACGATATCACACACTAAACGAGTGGAATAACTTTCGATGGCGCCTCCCCGACGCCACACAATCCATCAAAGTCTAGCAAGAGACTACGTGCTTATTCATCCGAGCGTCGAGACACTACTTAGATCACTGAAATTCACGATTTTCTGGTGTTATAAAGCTGTCCCGGCGATTTATCACGATTACGCTGCGTCGAAAGCCGATATGAACGGTGGAAAAAAGCCTTGACATTTTCCATTACAATAACGAAACAGTGGATAATTGAATTAATTGCGAAAATACAGACACAATAGTTACCTTCTTCTTCAGTGAGGAACCTAACCTGACACCGCCCCAACTCGGATGCTGGGCTCCAGACTCCTCACTTCCCTTGCTTCCACTTCCTCCGCCGATGTCCGACTATTTCCTCGTTCGAACCACTGGATTTATAATTGAGTTGACGTATTTACGATGCAATTTGTTGACGATCAATTGAGGGAATGTGTTTAATTGAATCAAACAGCCTCACATCTCGCCCCAAGTCCAACGGTACTTCCCCGGGATGCTATCTTTTTTACTCGCTTTGTATTTTTCTCGCTCTACGTTTTTTTTTCCATCGCTCTTTTGCCACTTGCTTGCCCCCCTTTTTCAGAGATACGGGAGAATAATGCGCAGGTCTTGGCGCATGAGTCGTAAAGACTGATAACATGCGCGATAGTTCAAACTGTTGGGAATTATTTGGGGTTTTTGGGGTGATTGGATTAGCTGAAGAATTGGGAAAATGTCGATATATTGAGGTGAAATAGTTTTTTTAAAACCAGTTTTAGGGGAGAAACGTATGAATAAATTTGTCGTGGGTGATGAATAGGAGATTTTATAGGTGTTTTTTTTTTTATCGGAGAGTCATCAAATTTATACGCAGATTTTTTTTTGATTTTATTGAAATTTTTTATATTGTTTTCAGGTTTATAAGAAAATTTCAATTTCAAGAGGTTCATATTACGCAAAATATTTTTATGTATATTTGAACGGAGGTATTGAAAATTGTTAAAATATTATATGAAAAACTTTTTTAGTGCCATCCAAATGACGAGATGAAAAATTGTTTCTAAGCTTTTTGTGTACATTTCATCTTATTTCGAGGAATTTATAAAAAATAATAATTCCATACAAAATGCCTTTTATTTTTATTCAGATTGTGGAGTACTCAATTTTTCCAACGTATTGTATGTTATCTTATTTCGTTATTCTAGAAAGAAATAAATCATTTATTTATTCAGGAAATTATCGGAATAATTTATTTACTTCTGTTAAAATCGTGGGATGAGAAATGATTTCAAAACGACATACAATTGTCTTGACATTATCCAAAGAAAAAAAATATATATATAACTATATATCCAATAGAAAAAACCAAATCATAAGTTTAAATTCAAGAGGTCCAAACAGTTCAGAATTTTCTCCAAAACCAATTTTTATCTCTCTCCAAATTATTCCTGGACTAATGAGAAAAAATCCCCATATCAAATGGTTTGATATTACTTAAGGGATTAAATTAAAATACGAAGCGATCTTTTCCGTTTACTCCCTCCAAATTGAGTCCTCCCGAACTGTCAAAATCATTTATCACCGATGGCAATCCCCAAAATTCGACTAATACTAATAAAAAAATGAACACCCCATGAATGCGGGAGAAATCAAAATTCTTCCAATTCATCTTCAATTTTTTTACGATGGAAACTCATGAATTTGTCATTAAGATCGCGTGTCCCCCTCTCATTAGCAATAATTCCCACCGAACAGCGCACGATTAAAAAACAAACAGAGGCGGTGAGATTTTATCACGAGTGCGTGGTAACGACGAACAAAACGTGTAAATAATTCCCCCCCTTCTCCTCCATAATTTGAACCGAACGCCTGATGAATAAGAGCAAAATTACGCAATAACTTGTATCGTGACGATTGATAAAGCAATTTTTTTTGAGTAGATGCCAGAGATAAGGGTATTCCCTCGTAGTCTACGGGTGGAAACGATCGCAAGGGGTCTCTCCGATAACTGGTGGCGTCGACCCGACGGCTCCTACACAATCGGTTCGAGCATCGAATGCAAGGAGAGTCTCCAGTCGGCTCAAGTGAGCCTCAGTTGGCGCGCGGCATTCAAGTGAGACGGCTCGCGCTCACTTGAGTACTTCATCGGGGGCTATCAACTTTTTTTTCACCCTCGTAGAGTTCGAGGGGATTTAATTATCATTTCAACGAAGTGGTCGCGATTTGAATTCCGATTGATACGATAAAACGAGTTATCATTGATGGGAAATAATTAATTAGAATTGGCCGGTGATGTAAAACGCTCAATTAACGTGAACTTTTTAATTTATTAATTTATTGAGAGGAGTGAAATGGGAGACTGGAGAAATTGTTTGATTTGATGGATCGGGTGGTAGGGGTAATTCGGGGAATTTTTAGGGCTTATCGGAACTGAGTCTAGCGGCATTAATTGGTTGCATTGGTGAATTGATAGAATTTATTTGGATACTAGGAGGGACAATATCGGGGATCGATTGAAGTGATGTGAGCGGTGAGATGCACCGATGAGGGTCGAAAAACAACAAACACCCGCGTCCTTGGGGCCAGTTGAACATTAGCAAACGTCGATACCCCGAAGTTGTCATGCGGGTGACTGAACCGATAATAAGGAGCGGAGACAAGGTAAGGACGCTCTCATATTCCTTGTCGATTATTCATGCAATTGGTTTAGCCGAGTTGCCGCAGTTTCCAGCCACTTTAGCCGGGAATTCTCACGTTCGCGGGAGTTTTCTCCGATTCCACAACCTAAATCGATTTGAAGTTTATTCCATTTATTTTCGGTGCAGACTTTTTTTGGGAAAATCAGGGAGGCGGGTTCGCTCGCTGGAAGAGGATATTTTCATATTTTTTTTTCTGGCGGTTCGTACTGGTACGGGTGAGTAATTTTGGTCGAATCTTTCGGGAGTTTTGGAAGTTTTTGATGAGTGAGGTTTTTATCGAAATTTTGAGATGGTTTGGGGGTGAAGTTAGTGTTGTTCAGGGCATTTTTTATATTATCTGTATTTTGGGTCAATTATTTCCTGTATGTTTTGAATTATAAAATCTAGCTGGTCGTGATGTTTTCATTTCATTTCGATCTGAACGTCGCGAATGATTTTTTTTCGCTGCAGGATGTTTTTGCAATTTTACCCAATTTTTTTGGATCGAGTTCTGGTTTTCAATTGTTTTAATAAGTGAGGGTTCATTAAAATTGTGTAATTTTGGAAGTCGACAATAGTTCGACATTCGAGAATTGTTTATACCAGTCATATTTTTATAATTTGATCGGGGAAGCAATAAAAAGTGTATAAAATTCAGTTCGCTTATTTCGTTTAAAAAGTTTGGACCATTACGTTTTTTAATATTCATGCTTGGTAGAAAATTCAAGTGAGTCCCTACTCTTCTCTTTTAGCAGAAAATATTTTCACATTTTTTGTTTTTTATAAGGGAGATTTTCTCGGTAATTTTAGAACATCCAGAATATCTCGTCATTGAGAGTTGAAGAGCCTAGACTAGCTCGTTTTTGGAGAATCTTTTATACCTCTTAAATAATAATTTATATAATAATAAATAATAATTTATAAATGTAGTTAAATTATTTGGTAAAAATTCGAAAAATTAATGTTTTTGGATTTTGAATATAATGTTCAATTAAAAAATCACACAAGTTGGAAAGTCTTCATCTTATTTCTGAAAAGATTAAATAGGATAGAAATTTTTTTGCAAATTTAGGGATTATAAAATTATAAAATCTTGCAAACATTTAAAATTTTAAATTATTCACTTTTTGTTTCTACTATGAACAATTCATTGGCAATGAGTTCGTAAAGAGAAGAGAGTAATACTCTTCTTAAAAGACATTGATTAGAAGAAATACAATTTTCGAATAATTTAATTGAATTTTTTTTCCAAAATTTTCTAAATCTTTTCGGAATTCTAAAACGTTTCCGACTATAGTTGAGAATAAAAATGATTGCAGAATGTTTGCCCATTACTTCAGTTATTCGAGAATTCATTCAATTGGAATTCAATGAGTTTCTGTATTTGAATAAGTTCTCCGGAATGTGCGGGATTCATTCGAAATCCAGGAGTGAATTCAACTAGAAACTTTCGTTAATGTATTCCCCACGATGTGTATATTTTACTCATAACAATTCGTTTTTGTAATGTAGTGTTTATTCCTGTATGCAGTCGGTCACTAAAGTTCGTCAATAAAATACATAGGATGCAAGTTCAGTCTGTTCACGAGCTTAATTGGCCAACGGTATATCCAATTACTTGCCGATTGTTAAATTGTCTCCTGGTGGTTGCAAACAACATTCGTTGATAAGCATTTTTCGATGTGCAATTTCAGAAGTTTGGAGCACAAATGAACATTTTTTTCTGGTTTAGAGGCATACCATTCATTTTTTAAAAATCTATTCCTAAGTTTTCGGATTTATTCTATATTTGTAAAATTTTTGCACTTTTAAATTCCGAATGGCTGACATTTCGTCTGCAATTTTTGTGATTATCTCCTGGAGCTGGATCTGGCCTCCCTCGAACCAATTAGATCTCAGTATTTGAGGCCATGAAGTGCTTATTAACGAAAATTATAGCAGTGATGTCTTTAAAATTTTAACGACAATTTCCTCAATTCTGAGGTCGGCCAATGAGACTGTAATATTCGTAATTTTGTGATACATTGCAATATGACATTTACCTTGGCTGCAGTGAAATTATTTTATGCGAATTTTACATAAAATTGAGTAAGCCATCCTCCGATTTTTAAATTTCATCGAATATTTTTCTCAAGTTCTCCGGCGGATTGGCTTCAGTTTTGAAGAAAAATCTGCAAAATTTATACCCCTCGCTGTTACGTAAGAGAATAATCAGGAAATATTCCATAATACGTTAGTTATCCTATGAACTTACTCTTTACAATTTTCACAATAACATTGATTTAAACCTCAACAAAAAGCTATAAAAATTGACACCTCACCTTCGGGTCTCTAGAAGCCTCAAGAAATGAATTTTCAGGGAGAGATATTTGTATTTAATGATGTATATCAATTTTTATGCTGACATTCCATGGAGCGTCTCGCGTTAGAGAATGGTGGAGTACTGAGTTGTTGAAAAAGTAGTCAACTTCGATCTTGAATAAACCTTTCATAACAATATCTACAGTAAAAATCGTGGAAATTTTTTATCACTGATGCTCCAACTTTTTTTTATTTCTTCTGATTTTTTCGAGTAACCGTTCAGTGTTAGAAAAGTCTTGTAATTTTTAATCATTCGAGTTCATGAAGTTTCTGTATAATTCGTTTCTGAAAAAACAGTTGAATTTTAGAATATTTAATGAAATGGCAATGTTGAGGCTCACGTGGCAATGAAAATTTTGGAGCATTTTGAGAATTCAAGCAAAAATTTCCTTCAATTTTGAATTCATCGGAAATTCAGTTGGAAGTGATCTTCAACTTCGCAGTACTCCATAAAATTCTAAATATCATTGAACTTTCAATCATAATCTACAATAAGAAATCTAACAGTCCTCAATTTTCCAGTTAAGGAAAACCGGGTGTAATAATTTATCACCCCGAAATCTCCGTCACTCATTACACGTGAAATACCGATCAAATCGTGGGCAGGCCTAATTTCCGACTTTCAGAAATCATGGACGGAAGTCGGAAATTAGGTTTGCTCATAATTTAATAATTATTTTTCTTCTAATTAGTCACGGCGATGTCGCGCTTACGAACTCCGACATCCGGCCCTTAAATCCGAGATCTCCTGACCGATTTAATATTCAATTAAAATCAAATTTAAAATATTGGAATTCAAACGAAGTTATTCCTTAATTTTCAAGAAAATTCTACCAGTGTAACCTCACTCTTCGCGCGAATTATCGTTTACCCACTTGTGCTGAAAAAAAACGTTTTTGGATATCCTAACCCCCACATAAACTGAAAAGGCAGTAATATTCGCCAAATGGTAAAGGTTGTTTATTATTTAAGTAATTTCATTATTCATTCAACCAGAATTCCACGAATGACCGTACTTACATGAATTTCTTAGAATGCGCGGGATTCACTTGAAATCCACGAGTGAATTTAACCACAAACTTCCTTAGGTATTCCACCCCTGGGCATACATTCTACTCATGAGAATTAGTTTGTATAACCCTGTTCACTCTGTGTGTGTGAAATGGACGTAAACATTGGGCATGAAATGCTCGATATCTGCCCAGACGATTTGGCGACCTAGAGGGCCATGCGATTGCCTGAGGGTTATGCGACCGGGTGATCGATCGAATCCATAATCTCGACCTTGCGGTACACCGACTCGGTTCGTCGCGTACACAGCGACAGTAGTACTGGCTGGGATTTAATCAGACGCGGTTCACTAACTGTATCAATTATTCGTCCTTGAGGACGTACAACTAAATCCGGACTTTACCAGCTCGTCATTCATTGTCATAATACTAATCGTTCCCGGGAAAATGGTTTATTTGAATTGAACAAAGTTTGTTCAAATCATTTCAAGGGGTTTATTTAAATAACTCATAATAAAGTGGTCATTAAAATCTCTCGGCAGTTTGAACAATTGTCTCAAGCATTGGAAATTTGAGGTAGAATATGCTGGCAATTTTTTTGGAATTATTTCATTTATGTACATAAACTATTACGATTATCTTGAAATTCTCATTTTTAAAATTTTTTATTTAATAATTATCAGGAGTAATCAAGTAATTTCAAGTTCGATATGTTCGACTTTGTGAAAGGTGCGACAAAATATGGAAAACAAATTTTATTTTTAAAGATTGAAAATTATAGGGCGAGTGAGGTTTTTACGAGTTAACAAATTTCGATTTTCATTGCTAAATTTAATTATAGCGCGGCTGAGAGGTCAAAATCTGCGCCTTTGCTGTTAATGAATTTATCGTATTTTATTACGCGAGAGTATAAATTATTTGTTTGAATAGTCTAAGCTATTCTTGATTCATTGATTGCCATATTTACTTATAAAATTTATCAATGTGCCGACTCTGTATATTTTACAATTAAGTACTCCTGTTCATTGAATTTTTGAACGATTTTGCTTAGAATTAAATTCAACGGTTTTTTCTTCATTTATTTCAGCACTTAGAACCTGTGAAAACAGTAAATTCTCTAAATGCATCCAAAATCTTCTCCCAATAAGAATTAGTAACAGCAGTAATTAATTTTTCATTTATAAGATTGCTTTTGTGCACTCTTAATAAAGTTTCTAAATACCAATTTTCAATTATTGCACTGAGAGACTAGATATTCTTTGAAAAGAATGTCTTTATGAAGGAACTCAGGGCTCCACAATTGACAAGAACATAATATCGTGCGCTGAGAAAAGAGCCCTTCGTCAATAAAATTCATTGATGCCCGAAAAAATGGAGAGTAATTGGAGCACACGAACATTACTTTAGCGATCAAGTCTAGTGATTTTCTGCCTACATGGACCGAATGTGAGCATTTTAACTCCACTTGGCTCGGTTAGAAACGCTGAGTTTCATCCATTTTCGCAAAAATGTCAAAAGCGGTCAAAAATTCGAAAGTGTGAAAAATCACTAAAAATGAAATTTGAGGGGCTATATCGATCGGAAATTTCCTCAAATTTTCAAATCCACTCGAATTTTGCAGCTACGCCTGATAGTTTTCTGACAAAAATTTCAAAAAGGGTCCTAAAAGTCGCTAAAGGGCTGAAAATATCCGGGAAGTGATGTAAAAAGGGCCCAAAAACGAAAGTAGAAATCTCTAGAAATCCCTCAGCCTTCAAAAATGCTTAAAAACGACGATAATTTGCTGAAAAATCGAAAAAACGGGAAAAAGGCCCAAAAAGGGTCTAAACCGGCCAAAAAGGGCTACCCGAGGCTCATCTTCTTTCAAAAAAAATCAAGATTTGGGCATTCCAGGCCGGCCAGCTGGCTAGCCAGTCGGCTGTCTGACCCGACAGGCTGAATTGTCAAAAACTCAAAGGGGGACCCTTTCCATTCTACCGATTTTTACAAAAATCAGCTCTTTTGCCCATATCTGGGAAGCTATTGGTCCTATCGCCCTGGGGTTGCGCTCATTCGAAAGCTGAGCTCATTTGCCATTAATGTAGGATATTGGCAAGTTTCCAAAATGATTTGTCGAACCGTTTTTCAAGTTTTCCTGAAAATCGTAAAATTAGCGAAAAAGAGATGGAAAAATCATTTTGGAAACTTTCTGAGACACTATATGGATGGGAAATGAGCTCAGCTTTCGAATGAGAAAGGTCCCGAAGCGATAGGATCAATAGTTTTGGAGATATCACCGAAAATGTATTCAGCCAGAGGAAAATCGTCGAAATCGGAGGGACCCAGTGGTAAAAAAATCGAAACTCCAAAAAATCAGTAAAAATGAAATCTGAGAACCTATATCGATCGAAAATTGCCTCAGTTTTCCACATCCGCTTGAGTTTTAGAGCTACGCCTCATAGTTTTCAAGATATCGGCCGTTTTGTGTCAAAACAATCTCAAAATGGCCCTAAAAGTTGCCAAATGGCTTAAAATATCCTGGAAGTGATGCAACCCTCGTGAGGAGAATTAGACAAGCCTTCCCAACGTACTTATAACTCTCAACTTCGACTCGGGTCGTAATTTTTCACGTGAGGACGATGTGTCTGCGTTTCCTCCCTAGGTGTGAACTGTACCATTATGCATTAGTATATCTTGGATTTGAGACTGCAAAATTTTTTTATAAATTTATCAAACTTGATTTATTTCGAGAAAGCACATTGTTTTTGTGAATCAATTATCCATGCCATTGCAATCACTACGTAATTGTTTGGAAAATCGGAAGTAACGATGTTTTTCCCAAAAATTTTGTTTTCTCTCAGTGATTTTTAAAGTTATCAAGACTCCAAAGAGCCTGAATTATTGATCCATCTAGGGAAATCTTCAACAATTTTATAAATTAAGAAAAATATATTATTTTGATAATGCTACAAATATATAATAAAAATATGAATTATGAAGAGAAATTTTTTTAGATGATGAAAATCGACAATAACTTCTTTTTGCTTAGAATTACTTGCGATGAATCAGGTGTGATAATAGTATATTTCGTAACAAGTGAAAAAAATGGTTTTTGGCGAGTGGGAGGTTTATATCACGAGCCGAAGGCGAGTGGTATAATCCCACGAGTCAAAAACCACTTTTTTCACGTGTTACGAGCACTATTTTTCATCTCAATGTGTCGAAAAAGTACTTTTCAGTCACTGGAAGCGGAGCGGCGAGTGACTGAACAGTTACTTTTCCGACATAGCGTGATGAAATAGTATATTTCGTAACAAGTGAAAAAAAATGGTTTTTGGCGAGTGAGAGGTTTATATCACGAGCCGAAGGCGAGTGATATAATCCCA
>JAPYZM010002150.1:0-14929 GCA_030522845.1 Psyttalia concolor
GAGGAAGACCGCCCACGATACCGCAAAAATGTAAAAAGCCTAATCCGCTATATATGGATAATAAATAATAATAATAAAAGAAATCATTGACCGACGACGGTGGCCGTGTTGGTAGAGGTGCACGGCCGGACGGCGGAGCCCGCGTGGAGCGGGTTCGAGTCCCGCTTGGGGCGTGGGATTTTTAATCTCACGGAAACCGTCGGACGGGAGTCTAGACACAAAAAATCATTGGAGAAAAAGTTTTCCCGATGAAGCTTGGTTGATGGACGCCATGTTGGCCGAGGTTTTCCATGGTTCCCTTGGTCACGAGGAGAGCCTGTACATGGAGCACAGACTCCTGGGGTACAACGCCACGTGGTTGGAGAGGAAGACCGCCCACGGCACCGCAAAAATGCAAAAAGCCTAATCCGCTATATATGGATGATAAATAATAATAATAACCCAAGAAATCATTGGATTAATACTGATTAATGATATCATACACGTCCGCTAGTCGGCTGAAATTATGATAATGAGGGTAGAGTGAAAAATAAATGGAAAATTTATGAATAAATGAAAAAGCTGGATGTGGTAAGGTGTACAGACTGGATGGATGAAAAAGTGTGGTAGTGCCAACGAGTTCCAAAACCTAAGAAGAGCCATCGATCGCAGCTGCCATCGTCGCTACGCACCTGCTATTATCGACTCACGCCCGAATGTAAAAGGGGGGGCCCCCTGTCTTTGCCCCGTACTCGGCGCCCGATTTCCTTCACGTGACAAGCTCGAGGGAAATGGATGGAAAAAAAAATCAGGGGAAGAGGAAAAAGAGGAGGAGGCCGCGTCCCACTTCCCCCCCGAAACGACAGATCGTAAAGTAATTTTTTTCCTCTCCATACACACACACACATCCGTGAAAAAAAATAATATTTATCTTCTGCGGGTTTACTTAATGGCGAGAAGTTGATCGGAGAAAAAATCAAACCCCCCAAAAAATTCAACCCCCCATTTACACTTTATACTTTCACATTCTGTTTATGTACTTCGCACTGCGAAGGGCGAAAAATTTAAGGGATTATCAGGGATTAGTGAGTCACGAAATATATCTGGGGGATGAGAGGGGGGAGATTCTATAATAGTGAATAGAGCTTTTTATTTGATAGATAGTTCAGTGGACTCGTTGGCAGTGGCAGCGGTGCAATTTTTTATTTAGACTTCCATCGGGGGAGCTGAGAAGAGTGTCGAGGGAGCAAGTCGCAACTGTTTAAAGCACTTGTGCAAGCACATGTGGTCGCGAGGGAATTTCCAGGGCTCGGCAGTGGTTCATTGGTCAAAGTGAGAAAGAGAAATTAGGGGGGAGAAGCGATGAATGGTTGTATGGAGAATTGAGGGGGTTGGGAGAACCCTCCGGTTAGCCCCATGAGAATGTTGCCAAGTGACTAAAGGGAAACTGACTGTTTGGGATGACATGAAAAGAAATAAACGCCAAATGAAACCGATCGATCTTGAAACGTCAGTCGAGTAATCGGACCACCGAACTCTCTTTGTGGATCATCATGGGTGTTTGGGGGATTTTTTTTATTCTCTCTCTCTCCCCCTCCGGCTGGGCCTCTCCTCTTTGAGGTCATCCGAGCGAAATGATCGGCATTAACTCTACGGCACGCGAATGTCACGAACAATTCGCAGGTGCACAAGACTACACAATGTGTTGGCTTAATCCCTGGAGATCATGTTCTAGGGATTTTTTTTTTTCAATTGTTTTTGACGAGATCTTTACTTACCATGCTGGGCGATCGAATTATCGGCGGACGATGAGGGGAATTGCGACGAGCCAGGTAAATTTGGCAATGAAGTGAGAGACGATTGCAACAGCATTCCTCGGCCTTTACCACCAACTGGACCACCACGTCGCGAACCCCGAGGTCTTCCTCGTTTGGAGGTACCACGAAGTGCTGTACGTATTCTTGGAACATTACCGAAACTAAAGTGATGACCGAGTTTTGAGACTTTTGGTGGCTCATTGAAGGAGACACTGCGAACATTGCGGGAGATGTTTGGAGTTGGAATTGGCCCGTCCACGTCCACTACCAGACCCTCGTTGCTCGTCTCATCCTACGCACGTGATAAATTGAAATTACTGAAGTGATTGGTGGATTGTATGGCGTGGCTGGAGGACAAGATGATTTAGGATTTCATGAATGACGCAAATTTCGGATTAAATATTTTGTTTTCTAACCCCCAGAAGATTAAATCGTCGCTTGTCAATAAATCGGTCAGCTGACATTTGGTCACGTGACGGCCATTTTGTCTGCCTCACAAAATTGTCCGAAGTTTTATTGAGTTTTGTCTTGCAATTGTCCATCAGTTGATTTTGTCAGTGAGAATTTCGGTCACTCTACATCAAAAGGTCAATCGTAGCTCGGTTATATGACCGTCATCCCTCACAAATGGCAGCCGTGGGAAAAAAAGAGTCACTCTTTCCCTCATTCATATGATTTCAAGAATTATATCATACCTCAGATTTAATGGGACTGACAGGAACTCCATAATCCTCATTACTCTCCACCGTCTGTTGATCATTGTTTTGCTGAGTGGGGCTCGTCTGTTCCCTGGTGGCAGTGATGCTCAAGCCCTCATTCAACTTCTCAATAGCATTGTCCTCGAAGCATGGGCGCTTGATGTCAGCCTTGAAATGAAAATTCATCGGTACAAAGTGAGAAAAGCAACAGGGGAAACCCATAATATAAACAAAAGAATTAAAATAAATATGAATAAATGTGAATGGCTGATTGAATTGTGAAAGGGCGCGAGTGTTTTACCTTGACCGGAACCGCGGTTTGCTTCCTTTTCCGTTCTTTTTCCTTGTACTGTATACTCGAGTCAATTCGAGTATCCTCCAGAGTAACGTGCTGCTTTCTTTCCTCGCTCCGTTGCCTGTCTGAAATATACGTACGTGGACCCCCTTCGATACAGCAATGGGGGCCCACCTCGTTTCGTTACTTGGGCGTTATCATTATTCGTCATTAGGTCATTAGCATAACCAACGAGCATAATGTATAATTGGGGTAACAGTGTTCTTTTGTGTGTACGTGCTAACCACACCATATGTCATCAGTAGATTTTTTTTGTTTTTTTTTTTTTGTTTTCTTTTTCCGTTTTGAGGTTATCAAAAAATAGTTATCATAAAACTCACATTTCGCCTCGATCTCCTCGTCGTCGAGAAGAAGTGAGACTACTTCCTTTGGCTTCAGCGTGTCTGGCTTAAAATTACCACCGCTTATTACCATACGCTGGATCTCACTCTTTTCACGCGCCCTTTGTAAAATTCTCTCCTCGATGGTGCCTTTGCATATCAGCCGGTAAACAGTCACTTGCTTTGTCTGGCCCAATCTGTGAGCTCTGTCCATCGCCTGCTGATCCACTGTTGGATTCCAGTCGCTGTCGTAGAATATCACCTGGGGGAATAATAGTTCCATTGAGTCCTTTGATTTATTTGGCTTTAGAGGTATTTCTGTAGCGAAGTGGTAAAAGGGAATAAGAGCAGTTTTTCTGGCATAAAACGCGGATTATCTCGGGAAGGAGTGGCTTTAGGAGGCAATGTCACAAGATCACTTTTGTAGCTGATCAATTTTGCAATAAAAAAACTCCTCTGATCATTTCTCCTAGGATTATTCCTCAGTGAGATAATACGGATTTTGTAAAAATACCGAAAATCCACTCATCGCGTTTTAGCACTTCGCTACGGATTTTATTTTAATTCATAGATTATTAAATAATAAAAATTATTGGATGGATGAGTGAGGGTTTATTGAATGTGGGAGGGAAGGATTTTAATCGAAAGGAATTGCCATCGCAAATAAAAAGCAAAACAAAAGCTCAACATAAAAAAAATACGTCAACGTTTCAGTTAAAAAATTCGGAATTTTCTCCACTTTTACGCTCAAAAAATCTGCAGCCTTGAGCAATAATTGTAGATTAGACACGAGAGTGAAAGTAATGTTCGCACATTAATGAAGATAAACAACGAGGAATAATTTTCATTGCGTGCGATTAAAAATATAAATTGTCGAGCGCAAAAAAAAACTATGGACAAAGTTATTGAGTGTTGGCACAGTAAAAATATATTCCCCCTCCATTGAATAAAATTCTGGATTATTTCCATAATGGAATCGAGAAGCACGAATATCAGGAAGAATGCTGAATTCTTCGTGTATATATCCATTGATCGACTTGATGGAAGATAATTCCTTGACTACCATATGCATAACTTAGAAGGAATGAATAAGATTTGTTGAATCGATAAATGTGAATACCGAAAAGTTTATACACGACTCTTCTTATTGTTAACCCAAATGGAAGGAAAAAAGCCGTCTCGGTTTGGTGCCCGGCACACCCACCTCGATACCAGCAATATTCATTTCATTGGCGGTACGAAAACCCGAGGGATACCGTTAATACTCCACAACCATCAACAATATTATATTTGATATGTGAGACTGATCTGGTGGTGATGTCGCAGTTTATCGTCCATTGCGCCGCCATATTGAATTTTGCACTGAGGGAAAAGAGCATTCTTTTAGGGCCAGTTTTTGGTTTAGCTAACCATGGTTTTAGTGTATTTCTCACCTAGGGAGGAAAAGTAGACAATTCGTCCTCACGTGCAAGATTACGACCCGAGCCGCAGGCGAGGGTTGTAAGCACGTGAGTAAGGCTTGTCTGATTTTCCTTCCGAGGGTTGAATACGAGTTTCCTGTCAAAATGGACGGAAAGTGAGCGTTTTTAACCGAGCGAAGTGAGGTTAGGATGCTCACTTTCGGTCCATGTAGGCAGAAAAATAATTTATAACCTCGAAATCCCGGGAACACTTTGAAATCCCCTGGAGCAGTGTCCTGCTCCAAGTAAACGCGTTCTCCACAAGAATATTTGCTCCCTCAGTACGGAACGAAGGAGGAGAGGGAGAGGAAGAAGGAGGAAAGCGTAAGATGAGATTATTATAAAACATTTTGATATACGAACCGTGTCAGCTGCAGTCAGATTGATTCCCAAGCCACCAGCTCTCGTGCTCAGTAGAAAGACAAATATGTCCGCCCTAAAACATGAAACAAAAAACCAAATGTTGGATCACTGTTGCGAGCAACGAACTCAGCTACCATTATATTTGTATGTAAATTAATTCGGCTATTCCGTTCATGCACTTGACGGTTTTCCACCCTCGGGCGGAAGGTAAACGGCCAAAGGCCCGCCTGATCCAGCCCAAGATTTGGCGGGGCACTCCCGCTTTACTTCACTTCTTTTATTTCCCCTCATTACTTCGGTGAATTATTGCCCGCACCCGTAATGTAACTGTAAATGGATTTGGGTAGGAAATGGATTTTTATGATTTCTTTTTATGTATCCCCTGGGAAATGTGGCAAAAATTTAGGCATCCGAGTAATTTTAATTAACATCTGCTGATCACCCCTGATGTTACCAATTATTATTATCAACACTTGAATATTTATAAAATTTTGGGAACTCCGTAGACAAATTAAGATTTCTTTTATGAAGACAGAGTTTCCGATTAAAAATAAAATAGAAGACAAATTAAAATCGTCTCAGTTAAAATTTTTCTTGCCAGCAGAGCAAGCCGTGAGCTTTAAATACTCGCAATAAAAAATAATAAACAAAATTGAGAGTAAAGTCGCGTGAAACCGACGGCGATGGGCTCTAGACCCCCACATCAGCAGTTGAAAATTAATTCCTCTAGGGACAGATTCTCCTGGCCATTGGAGTTTAAAAAAAAATTGTTTATTGTGGATCGGGAGAGGAAGCCAGGGCACTATAACCCGGGTGTGAATTACCGCAGTAAACACGCGGGTCAGGACGCCCTGCTCACCTCCCCGAGTCCACACGATATTTTCCGTTATATCCACACGGCTAAGTTTGATTTTTCCAAATGGAAGGAGGAATGCGGGTTACGTCACTCCGGAGGTCTTCTAAAATAGTAGAACTCTAGAAAATTGAATGAGTCCCTTTCCTCCGGTTATTTAACACTTGTTAAGTCCATTCTAAAAATTATCTAAGGTCTCTGCAGTTTTTGAGGACTCAGATTAATTTGGCCCCAGCGGAAAAAAATCTGACTCTTTCGGGCATTGACTTTACCCGCTCAAGAGAGAAAAAGAATGAGTTGAATATTTTTTTCAATCCTCTCATTAATCTCCGATAACCCCCAACTAATGAACTACGAGGAGGTAATTAATGATGAAGACGTTGATTTGTCCACACGAGTAAAAACGAGTTCGTCGATAATTTAACCAGGGGTAAAATCAACTAAAATCAGAGAGAGAAGGAAAAGAAAAAAAGTATGAAAGTACGAGTCGAGTGCAGTTACGTTTCGCCAATTAGTGATTCGGTGCATCAGTTACGCCCGGCTGACAACACCCAAACGTCATGCTAACCGAACTCAGCGCCGGCGAAACACGAGCCTGATCAATATCCGACCGTTCACCCACCGAGAATTGCATATTATCATGTTAATAACCATATTAAAAGTCACGAGAAAATAGTGCTCCTTTGACACAAATGAAGAAATTGGAGTGTACCTATTGTATTGAATTGATAGGTATCCAATGACCCCAGTAATTGTATTAATTCAAGACAATCGGTGTAATTTAAGTTTACCTTTTCTGAAAGTCCGCTACCATGTCACGACGCTCAGAGATCTTCGATGAGCCGTCCAGCCGCATAAAAGTGTGCTTTCGATGATACATGTACTCCTGTTGAAGAAGAATTTTTTTTAATCGTCTGGGGAATTGTTAAGAATGTTAGTCTATTTGTGACAATTTATATGATTAATTACCTCCAGCAAGTCAATCATCTTTGTCATCTGGGAGTAGATGAGCACGCGATGGCCCTGCTCCTTCAGACGTTTCAGGAGGCTATCCAGGACCGACAGCTTTCCGGCGTCTGTCACCAGAGTTTGCTTGTCTGAAAGCAGAACAATTCGAGAAAGACGTTATTAACATATTTTTGTTGGTTTATTCACTATTGAATTAGCCGAGAGAATGGAGCTTCTGGTTGTCTTGGAATGTAATAGGACAGATCAAGCTCCTATGACTTCATTAGAGCGATCAACGTCACCGATAGGACAATCTCTCGTTCCCAAAATTATGAGAAAGAAAATTGTGAGAAAGATTTCCAGAGAATCTTCTGGGGAGATAATATACTATTTTTTTTTAATTAGTGAGTCAATCTCTTCGATCTTCCGAGTAGTTTTAGCCCAGGGACTCTATCTCTCGAGTAGCAGATTGAGAGAAAAATAGTATATTATGCAACGGGTGCGGAATGGTGTTTTTGGCTCGTGGAGGTTGTAATACGAGCCGAAGACGAGTTTTATAGGCTCACGAGCCGAAAAACACTATAACGCACATGTTTCATATAATATCTTATGTCATTGTGCCCGTAACCCGCGATTCAACCGAGCGAAGCGAGGTTAGAACGCCCGATTACGGGCACCTATGGCATAATGGCGTTTTTGACTCATGAGAGGTTGTAACACGAGCCGAAAGCGAGTGTTATAATCTCACGAGCCAAAAAACAATATAACGCACAAGTTTCATACAATATTTTATGTCATTGTGCCCGTAATCAGCGATTTAACCAAGCGAAGCGACGTTAGAATGGCGCGATTACGGGCACCTATGACATAATGGTGTTTTTGCCTCATGGGAGGTTGTAACACAAGCCGAAGGCGAGTGTTATAATCCCACGAGCCAAAAAACACCATAATGCACAAGTTGCATAAATATTTTATGTCATTGTGCCCGTAATGGCGCGATTCTAACCTCGCTTCGCTCGGCTGTGCCCGTAATCCGCGAATCGCGCAATTACGGGCACCTCTCATCGCTCGGTTGAATCGCGGATTACGGGCACCTATGGCATAAACATTTTTAAGTCGCAAATGTTTATTCTTATGAAAAAAATTGATGTCTCAAAAATTGACGAGAAGTAATAATCACCTGGAATAATTATATTGGACCATCCATTGATGGGGGTGCATGCTGCTAGCCCGCCAGCAGGTTCATATGAAAACATCGTCGCAGTCCTGAGATTTGGTACACCAATGAGTGGTTGAATGTCGGGCGACGAAATAAGAGCCGCCTCGCAGCCGATTCTCAGGACCTTTTGCCCGAAAGCCCCACCACACTCTTCATGCTGCCTCCAGGCGCAGGCAGCCGCCGAATGGCTAACGTACAATTTTCTCGGACTCGCCTGGACCTTCGAGTGATTATCACAGAGGAAAGCAGGTACAGATGTCAGTTGATTGGTCCTGATGACCGGTGGTTTTGGGTGATGCTTGTGTTCTGGCAGCAGAATTAATTTCGGCTCGTCCCCGACGTCGGGCTTGACAATCCCATGTGAACGTGGAAACTTGAGGATTGCGTTGGACGAGTGCTTGCTACTCCTGAGTATTCTGTGCGCCATTGTCTCAGTCATTGAGTGAATTGCGTGAGAGGTATGAGTATAAATGGCCTCGCCCTCGAATATTCGTCTGGTGAAGAAGAGATCGGGGTTTGTTTCCACCAGTCGATGGCATTTCTTCACAAGCATGAGTGAAGGCACAACCTCATCAACCCCCCAGTCCTCCCAATGTCTCCTAATCCTCATCTTCCTCTCCATGATTGTTGCATGGCACAACACATACAGAATTCCACAGACGTAAATCTGATTGAGCTCCATCGGAGATACCCCAATTAACCTCGCGAATGAAAAGTAATCAGCGACGGTGTCGCTGTGCAGAGATCGATGAATGTACTCAGTGGTGAATATAAAAAATTTATTGTACAGCAGGTGACGATTGGAGGGCAATGCAACATCCAGCAGTCCATCTTTGTACAGAATAGTTGGCATTTCGTAGCTCTCGGGGTTGATGAAAAGGGGAGATTTGGCGTCCCTCCTCTCAAATAATTCAGGATGATTGCAAACCTTTCTGAATTGCATGACTAGATTCATCAAATTGGAGGTGAAATTTTTATCACTCGCCCCAGTATCTCCACCGGTGGTGCCCACTGTATAATGCAGAAGATCTTCAATTCTGATTTTTTGCTTGAGAGCTGAATACAGTAATTTCTGTCTAGTTGTGAGTGGACAGTAGACCATAACCTCAATCTTGTCGGACAATTCATTCTCCACATCTTTCTTGATTCTTCTCAGCATGAAAGGCTTCAATATCATGTGCAGCCTCGACAAATGCTTCTCATCGATGCCAGTTTTGTTCTCGGCATGGCTCTCGATGTCTTTGGAGAACCACTCGTTGAATTCATCATGAGAATCGAAGAGTGTGGGCATGATGAAGTGGAGAAGGGCCCAGAGTTCAGCCATGCTATTCTGAATGGGAGTACCACTGAGGAGGAGTCGATTTCTGCAGCTGAAGCCCAACAGGAGCTTCCACCTCATGCTGCTGGTGCTCTTGATGGCCTGAGCCTCATCCAGAATCATGTACTGCCATTTTATCCTGTTGAAGTATTTGTAGTCAGTGATGACGAGCTGATAACTGGTGATGACAACGTGAAAAGATGCCTCTTTCGTATGCAAGTCCTTTGTGTCCCAGAATTGTCGCAGGATCTTTCTCTCCTGGGGATTGCCCCAGTAAGGGACGACTTTGAACATTGGAACGAATCTCGCCATTTCCTGTTGCCAATTGTGGAGGGTCGATGCTGGGGAGATGATGAGGAAAGGCCCCCAGACTGAGTATCGTTCAGCCACGTGACACAAAAATGCGATAGACTGAACAGTCTTACCAAGACCCATTTCATCAGCAAGAATTCCACTTATACCCTGATCATAGAGATTTGCCAGCCAATTCATGCCCTTCAACTGATAGCCCTTGAGGTTGCCCTTGAAGAATGACGGCTGGGGATGCTCCAAATTCTCACCAGTATCGCAGAGTCGCAATTCCTGGGATGATGCAGGTGTATCAAAGAGCTTTGTACGAGCTCTCTCATTATCAAATGCCTCCATTGCATTTTTTTTGGCTTTCTGTTTCATTGCCTCGCTGTCGTAGTCATCAATTCCAATCAATCTTGGATTCTTCTCGTCGTCCAGTTGATTCAGTATCCGGAGCTGCTCCTCAGGTGCCACGTTCCCCAATTTTTTAGACATGAAGTGGGCGTATAATTCGGTTTGAGTTATTAAAAAATTGAGCTTACGCTGCTGTCGTTTTGCTTCTATCAACTCGACGTCCATTTTACGCTGCTCTTCAGCTTCTTTTTCCAATCGTCGTCGGGTTTCTCTCTCCACTCGGTCGTAACGCTTCCAGTAGGCCTGCATCTCCCTTGTCAATCTTTTAGCTCGCCAGATGGTCTCCTTCATGTTCTTCTGGGATTGCATGGCTTTTTGTCGCCAGTACTTCATACAATGTTGAGCAACTTTTTTACAACTGATCAGCATCTCTTTGTGATTGTTGGTTTTTGCTCGTTGAACTTTGCCGAGCTCTTTCTTTGACATCATTATCCAAATTTTACGCCTCTTGAGGGCCATCATCTCGGGTGTTTTCACATTGTGCTTCTTTCTTCCGCGTGCTTTTGGCTGATGTCTCATCATTGATTCCAATTCTGATTCGTCCATTTCTTCCTTTGGCAGCATCTTGTTCCACTTGTCCTCAGGATAATCCTCATCCTGAGACATGTCGGTGGGCTTGTGGTGACGAATTATCTTTTCTTTCTTTACTTTGATTGTCTTCTTCTCAGACTTTTTTTCCTTTCTCTTTTTATTGCCCACGATGAGCTTCTGGTGGTCCGGAAATCTGTCGCAGGTTGACAGCAATCCAGCTCCGTAATACTGATACTGAATATTTTCCGGCTTCTGGTAGAATCGTCCCTGATACTTCTTCCGGAGAATGTGGAATTTTAACATGTCCTGGAAGTCCTCCTCGGTTATTGGCCCCTCCGTATCTGACCCCGACTGGGAACTGTCGGAGGAGTCACTCAGCAGAATGTCCTGCAGCCAGCGACGCTCGTCTCCAACGCAGTCCATGTTGTAGAGTCTCAGGTTGTTAATTCTTTTCTCTGAATCAGTGAGTTCTTCAATTATTTAATTATTGAATAAATGTCGAGAGTACTCCAAACTTTTGACAACAATTTAGTCATTGGGGAAATATTAATGTCTAGATCACTGATTTTTGGTTAGAAAATTGGTATTGTATTTATGGAAAACTGATGAAGATGGAGGAAACAAGTTGAGAAGAGGATTTGTCTAAATACCTTCTTTCTGATTGAGGACATTATTCGTATAACTGTTGGACTCATCTGACTCATCTGAAGACACAGATTTCCCATCATCACTGGAAAAAGAATAAAAATGTAAAAGCCAGCGAACAATTACTGTTATCATTCAGAATTAACAAATGTACCTGAGGTGATCCTGAAATAAGTGATTCACTTGGCTGAGAAATGGCTGGATGTTCAAACTCCTCTCCAACCTCTGGAGGTGGAGTGGCACTGCCATTTCAGTCTCCAAACCCATGCTCGCAGAATCTTCAGTCATAACAACAGATCTTCAGTAGATTCTGCAATCTCCAAATACAGGCAAACAACAATAAACGATTGCTATGAATTTATCTGATGCTACGATTAAAAATGGTGATGCAATCATCAATTGTTTTTCCAACGATCTGAGGATGTATTAACTATCGATTCAACATCTCCTGGATATTTCCATTCAACAACGTCGTTAATCCATCAAAGGATTCAACTCAAACCCCTGCTATAAATTAGGAAATAATTAGATCTACATGACAATTATTTCTCCCAACTGATCCACGTTACCCAGAATAACTGACACGACGTACTATCTCCAGGTGGTTATAAATCGACAGGAAAAGAATGTTGTTATTGCCCTCAGTATCAACTAAATATAAATATTGTTTTGAAATAAATGCATTGTTTGGTTAGAACGTGGACTCACTTATTTAATGTGGACTATCGGTGTAACCATGAAAACCCTACGAGAGCAGTTGACGCCGAAATTCGATAGGAAAGACGACGTAGAAAGCATAATAAAAATGGATCGAGAGAACGCAAGGCATTTGGCTTGTGCTATAAAGCCAGGGCATTGGTAATGCATATTGTCCGCCACCATTTTTATTTTCCGCAGGTGGCGCTGTAAACTCGCCCCCCTCCGCGGGGTGTGAGAATTGTCACATATCGCCACCAGTCTGGCAGTTGAAGTATTGCATTGTTGGAATAGCTATGAGTGCTCCGTTAGTAATTGACAAATTGAATGTATTCCGAGGCGTCCTTCATCTCGTCTATTTATTTGATCTCATTGATGTTGATCAGCTCGTCGTAGATACAAGTGTTGTGACATCATTTGGCTCCAGCCAAGTCAGTGGACAAGTTGATTTATTGTTGAGATTATAGGGGGACGCTATTGGGCAATCAGGTTGAGACGTTTTTGGAATACAACTAATTGACGTTGTATGATTAATTAATAATGCCGCTGCATCGTTATACACACGCTGTACTGTGCAGAATTCCAAATTCCATTGAGACTAAGGGCGAGGTCAGGCTCGATGAGGCCAGGGATCAACATGCAGCATTGGCTCAATTGTTGCGTGATTTTGACATTGATTTTGTAGAAATGCCGGCGGATGAAGAGTCACCCTATTGTGCTTTTGTGGAGGATATTGCTGTTGTTTGTAATGGGGTTGCACTCATAGCGAGACCCAGTGAGCCAACTAGGATCAAAGAGGTTTGTCTTCTTGGGATTATCACGATGACCTGGGCGACAATCTGACAGTCTATTTTGACGTATTTTTACCCGAGGAATCCGAGGAGAACTGGCTAAAATTGTCGCCCCGGTTTTGTAGTTTTATCCTTTTGTTAATTATTTTTTGTCACTGGGCCTTAACAATCAGAGATGAGCTTGTCATACCAGCTTTTCCACTTTCTATGAGGTATTTTGGAAGTTAATGGCGAGCTACATTTTCGTTGGTGGTTGATTTAATTCAATGAAAGAGAGAATTCAAGGAAAACGAATGAATTGTGGGATTGTCAAGTTTTATGTCTCATAAAATGCAGCCTCTGCGCCTCGACTTGTCTGATCCTCGCGAGATATGACCTTCGTGAGACATCTCGATTGACAGATGAGAAAGGAATATCATTCGATATTCCAGTCGTGGCTTTATCTTTCATTTTTCTTCCCCTTTTTGAGGTATTCCGCCCTTATACCTCAGACCCAGATGACTCTTTTCCTTGATATAATTAATTTACCAGCAGTAACTTGGTTTCTTGACGTTTAAGTCGGTATTTTTTAACTCAAATAATGTTTTTTCAGATTGAGACTATCAGAGCTGTATTGAAGAAAGAATTGGAAATCCCTCTCGTGGAAATTGCTGATAAAAATGCCAGGCTTGACGGTGGTGATGTCCTCTTCACAGGTTTGCACTCTCCCTCAACTTTTCCTTTCAATTCCTGGTTGTTTTTATGGATAAAACAATTATTTTGCAGGCCGGGAATTTTTTGTTGGCCTCTCCCAATTTACAAACGAGGCAGGCGCTCGCGCAGTGGCTGCAGCGTTCCCTGAGTACCCCTGCGTTCCCATAAAAGTAAGTGAACTAGGATTTTCCCAGTTGTTACGCAAAAAACATTTGGTTGAGCCTATGGACAATTGGGAGTTTCAATTGGATGAATATTTTAGTGGACGTGAACTCAGATGAACGGCAATGATTTACAGAGCGAGCTCTTTCCCCATTTTAGTTCCTTCAACTTTAGTTTAAGTCAGATCTTAACGAGTCCTGTTAGTCCAGTTTCGTTCACTTGTTTTTTTAGCTTCGGTCTAGACCGCGTTAGGTTGGGGACAAAGTAGGTCAGCTCCTCTGTATCAATTTGTTCGATGGAATTATATAAATTTCATAAAAATTCATCAGGTCGCCGAGAGCAAGCGTCTCAAGGGCCTAGTGACGATGGCCGGGCCTGACGTCATGTGCGTGGGGGCTGGAAAAGACTGTCAAGAAGCATTAAAGGTAATTACCATCAATCTCAGTTGCCTACGAATATCTGCAAATGCAACTGTCACGAGTAGTACTCTCCATTTCATTTTTACCAATTTTCATTTACAAAGTGAGTCTTGACGCGTTTTTAATGGAAAATTAATGGATAATTAAAATCCAAGACCAATTGTCAATTGTCTTCAAGAAATTTTCTTCCAAGGCCGAAGATAATTTAAAATAATAAGAATGAGCTTTTTTGAGTTGTATCTTGTGGGATAAAATTGACAAAGAGCCACTGGAGTTGATTTGGAAATTTCTTGATTTCTCGATTGGAAGGTTAATTAACAAATTAATCTTCTCTCCCCCATTTAATCGCAGAGAATTGAGAGAGAAGCGACGTACACTTATCAAACCCTGACAGTTCCCGAGGACTCCGCCGCCAACGTCATTTATCTGAATGGAACTCTAATTCATCGACACGAGGAGGAAATTCCGTCGTCGAGTAAAGTATTCGCTGAGAAGGTTGAATTCCCAACGAAATCCCTTTGCATGTCACAGCTAGCGAAATTCAGCTTGGGTTTGTCGTCCTGCTGCCTGTTGGTACGTAAACCCAAGCACATTCGCAGTCTCTAAGCAACTGCGGGCTATCAATACTGCGAAATCTTCATTATCTGAATGTCACATAATAGCAAATGTTTACGCTGTCAAGTGGTTCGCCATAAAAAATTGCAAATCTCCTCAACTAGAAGGAGACAATTTTACAAAATCCTTGATTCACTTATCTAACATCTGAGGACTTCATAGGCGGGGGGAGAAAATTGAATAGAGAATTTATTAATTGAAAATCCGGGAATTCTTGATTTGCAGATAATTACTAGATTCCAGTTTTATCATTCTCGAGTCAACACAATTTTTTTTGCAACAATTCTCTTGCTTTGTGAACAATTTTATGACAGGTGCCCGTAATCACGCGATCCTAACCTC
>JAPYZM010002151.1:0-19015 GCA_030522845.1 Psyttalia concolor
CTTGACTTTTCCGCACTCCGCACACAAAAAAACCACTTTGCCCTCAAACCTCCCCTCAAAGCGAATTTTGGCAGGTATTGCAAAAAATTAGGTATGCAATACGTGCGTGTCGCCTTTTTCGCCTCGGCCACTCGTGCGAAAAAGTGCTACTTTACGCACTAGTTGCATAATATACTATTTCATCTCAATGTGTCGACGCGAAGCGGAGAGTGACTGAAAAGTTACTTTTCCGACACAGCGTGATGAAAAAGTACTTTTTCGACACATTGAGATGAAAAATTATGTTCGTAATCCGGGAAACATGTATTTTTTGACTCCTAGGATTACATCCGTCGCTTTTGGCTCGTGATATAAACCTCCCACTTGTTAAAAACCATTTTTTTTCACTTGTTACGAAATATACTATTTCGTAAGTCGTAAAAAAAGTGGTTTTTCACTCTTGGGACTCCATCACTCGCCTTCGGCTCGTAATATAACCCTCCCACTCGCCAAAAACCATTTTTTTTCACTTGTTACGAAATATACTGTTTCGATACAAGTGAAAAAAAAAGTCGTTTTTAACGAGTGTAAGGGTTAAAACCCGAGTCAGAGGTGGGGGTTGTAATCACAGGAGTGGGAAATAGCTTGTTTTCATCTGTATTGAACAATATTGTACGACAGTAGTGAAAAAAGACGCTTCGCTCGACAAGAGTGAAAAAAAGGTGACTTTTTTTCACTGGTGTCATAAAACTAGTTTTTGTCTAGTAGAATTTTTTAAAATAAATCAAAATATATAATCAAAAAAATCAATTATTAATAGTGTGATAATTTGTTTTTGGACTTCGGCTGGTGATATAATCCACCGGGTCAAATATTATATTATCCACGTGTTCCGAGCAAAAATGTTCATCAAAATTTGCCAGAAAGTTCATTTTCCATCCCAACGTGATGAAAAATAATTTAATAATAGCGATATCTGAGAAACCCGGACAAAACAGTTCGTCATTTTACCCCGTCCGTACGTAATTGCCCTCCTCTTTCAGTGCCCACCCCTTCAATCAATTTGTCAGCTGTCACCCGGTAAAATTCACCTGATTCTCTCCACCCTCGACGAAATTGCAACAATGAAATCAATATCGCCCAGCGCCGTTCGGTGAACACAAAGCGGCGTAACCGTAGACAATCCCCAGTCTCCCGACACCAATCGCCAGTGGTGGAGAAGTTTACGAGATTAATGTCAATGAATCAGCCTGAGAGTGAGCATTTCCAACTGCTGTACACCGACAACCATTCCCGGTATGTCCCTCTCCCCCTCCATCCCCCCCCCCCCGAAATTTGTCGTTGAACATTGAGTGGCACATTTCGGTGTCACCCTGGAGCATGCGGTCTGGTTTTTGTCCATTTAATCGGTCATAGTTGTGCACCCAAAAAGCTGAAAGCCTTTCCACTCGGCTGAATAACTAACGGCTGAGAGATGATGGCCGAAGATTGTTGGAGACGATTCAATTAGAATGAATATCGCGTTGCCTCATCGGCCGGCTAATGGTCTCTCCAATGGTGAAATCGAAAAACCAATTGGAATTTATATCCCGTGGAATTACGCTCGCCTCAATTTTTCCCAGTTCCGTCTGTCCTTTTATCTTTGTTATTCCAGATATTCCAATTTCAATGGATATAATTAGACATTCGACGCCTTCCAATCAGCGAGTCAATTGGAAAATATAGGAATTTCAGAGAGGTAGTGAGATTCGATTCCAAGGGATTCAGTTATTCTTTCATCTCCCATTGAGTGACAGAAATGTCGTTTGCTGAGATGAATTTTGCATCAGAAATTATTGTTTCAGCCGTTCGTGAAAAATTTCGAGTTCAAAGTTACTTAATTGCTACACGGAGAAAAATATTCAAGAAGCGAGCCAAGATCCTTTTCAGGAATTTTTGTACGAATTAAGGAGAATAAGTCCGTCGCCTCACGGAAAACATTCGAAAGAGTTACGTATTTTTTTTTTGGAAATTAAACCCCAACAGCGTTCCGTAATTTTTAGGGAGCGTTCCTAAAAATCTCCAACTCTCAACTTCGCTCCTAGATTACGTGACTTGTTCCGTAATTGTTCTAGAATTTTTTTCTCCGTGTATTCCCTGAAAATCATTTCATTTCAATATTCAAATATCTGAAATGTCTCTCTGTTAAATAAAAAACTTAAATAACCTTCCCGCAGAACAAATGCAGTTGAAGCTCTGGGAATTGACGGGTCGTTCGGAAAAAGATGAGTGGAAGAGAGATATGGGGTGAAAGAGGTTTGCGAAGAAGTCATCCATGAGGAAAAGCCGAGTAGCTACCGCTGGAGCCTCGTCAGCGCCTTGTGCTTCTGACGAATTTAACCGCAGAGTCACCAGAGCGTGCAGAAGGTATCGTCGGGTGTGAGTGAGAGGGTAGAGAGCCAGGAGACACTGGTTTTGCCAGCCGCCTCCACCGAGCCACCCAGCCAGGGCTTTTCCCACCCCCTGAATCTGCATACAGCGCACACTCAGCCACTGTGTCACCCAATTTCTCACCCAGCGCATACAGCAAAATAAAATACATGCATGTGCAACCTATAGTTGTGGTGGATTTCATTGTGTGGACAATGTTTGCGCGGAGATGTAGACCTTCACAACTCGGGTGGTTGCGATATAGTTTCATAAAGTTGGAGTCAGTTTGCGGTTAATTGAGTGTAGTATTCAATATTGGTGATACAGCATCATCGGCATATCGACCCCTGGATTAAATAGTTTGGGCCTCCCCCCGCACCACTACTCTGTCAATATTTTGGCGGTACAATAGCATGGCAATACTATTGATGGTCTTTGTTCGTTGGAATACATGGTGAACTCAATTCTCGGTATAATTGGTTGATAATTGGTTTAATTGGACACTTATTTCTTGCCCCAATTTTTTTGCTGATTAATTATAGAGATATCCATGATTGCAGGGTTCATTCTAATTGAGTGTATGGAATCAACATCTGCTGGGACGGACAAATTCGACGGAATTCAGGGGTCAAGCTCATGAATTTTCGTCAATATCGTGTGTAGGAAAAGTATATTTCGTAGCGAGTGCAGAAAATACTTTTTTCAGATGTTAAAAACCAAATTTTTCGTCTCAATGTCTTAATTCTTCTGTGTCAATTCTTAAGGAAAATTCAGACACTCTTTTGGGCATTGGGCTTCTCAGGTAGGAATGACGAAGGCTGAGAATGGAAACAAGCCGGTTTGAGTCTTGATTCGCCGAGGCTGAGGATCTCAGGCCTGAAACAGGCTTGATTTGGTCGTTTACGACAGCCTCAAATCGAAGATACCTCAGGTAGGCTTTTCTGAGGGTCATTTCAAGCTTTGTTGAGGTTCTAAATCTTAAGGCTAATTAGTTCAGACTCAACGAAGGCTGGTTCAATCCTCGATAACTCAAATGACATTTCATTTTGGTTTATTCTGATGAATATTAAGTAATACGAAAATTTAATTGTTTATTGGTATTTATTTCGAAATGTTCTGACCATGGAATCCTCTTCTTTGACCACCTGAAAATATCCTAATTACCCACTCGATCGATACCTGTAGCGCTCTACAGTTATCGATTGATCTGGAACACTCACACACTCAGTTGCACGTGAGGTTAGTATCAATGGCTCCGGAGTTAGTGAGATATAACCTCTCGTTTAATGGCAAATAACAACAGTTTCAATTCTTTACGTTCTCCAGTTTATGATAAACACGATGCCTAAACGTAAAAAGTCTTTTTATCCCGTTTTTTTTTCAGTTTGGGCTCCCAAGCCCTAAAACACCCTCCTTACATTCTCTACCAAGCCAGAAAATTATGCATATCACGGCTCGTGTCAGTCCTCAAAATTTCGTTTTTCGAGGCTCAGTTCAGCCTTTCCAGCGAGCCTTAAACGAGGCTCGTTTGACGAGCCTGAAAAGATGTTATCACTTTAGGGTTAACAGAGGGCTGATCCAGGGCTAGACCTCAGCCCTCATTCAGGACTTTCAAGGCTCGGTTCAGGATGTGATGAGCCCTTTTTCGATTATCGATTCCCACCTGGGATTGCGAAAAATAACATAACAAAGGGAAATCATACACAATTTGGTGGCTTGGAAAATGCTATTATTTTTTAATCGATAAAATAATTTACTTGAAATCCATAATTGTTATTTATTTTTTCCTCAGATTCTAACGTAATTTCTCGAAAATCTCAGTATCTGTCGGTGTACCGAATTCAATAATGTCCGCCAGATTTTCTGCGTCTCTCAAAGTATCTATCGTAAGACATTGGGGTTATAAAATCCCACAGGAGCTGGAGACCAACTGTGGCAATTGCAATATTTTCAAAATTCACCTAAGGTCTTTCATTAAAGTACCAATCGATGGAATTGGTTATGAATGTTCTTGATAGAGAGTACTCAATAAATTTCTCGAGCACTCCGGTTATATGAAGTCGTAACACGAAAATATACGACATTGCAAATACTGATAACTATTATCGGAATAGCCCCGGATCGAATGAATAATAGTCGTAACAATAGATCATAACACCCCCCCCCCCCCCTCATCTCCGCCGGCGAATTCAATGGAAGTGTTTTCTTGAGCTGCAATATTCAATGATATTGGCTCGTTACACCAACGTGAGCCTATTCAGTTTAACCCTGCGGTTGTGTGTGTCAGGTAATGTATGAATATTCGAAACTAACCGCAGATGAGCTTGTCTTGCTGCGGCTACAAACTGGACGACATTTCGTGTCGGCTGGTATGAGTTGTGGTTTCCTGGATGTGAAATTCCAAAATATCTCGCATATGCTGTATTTTCAAGTGGCTTTGACCGTGTGAAAACGATTTACTGGATTATGAGAATTGAGCTGGAAAATAGAATTAACTCATTTTCAAGGGATAATCGGAGTAATTAGACGGGGGGCTGTATTTCAATTGGGGACTACTTTGTTTCAGTGAATGCATTACGAGGACTCAGTGAGTAGATTATTAACATTTGTACACTGAGGGAAAAATCTTCTTTTGATAAAGAAAATATACTCGATGCAAGAAAATCGTTAAATCTGCTTATCAATCATTCAGTTGTTGTATTGATAAAAAAAACTTTTTCTACAAGGTGGGAGTCTCTTAGGCCGAGCGAACTTTCCGGTATTTTCGAGACTAGAAAAGAAGGTCTCGTCATCGATTCATGTAATCTGCACTTTATTTAGATTTTGATTTCTTCCAAAATGTCAATTTCGTGATATCTTGTGCAAAGCGCCTGACACTTGAGACCAATTTTCTATATACTAGAGGTGATAATCAACGAATTAGTTATCTAATGAAAATAGGAATTTCTTCGTTGGAGATGACGAGTAATGACATTGAGAAAATATGAAATCATACGGAATGGGAAATTTCTTAATAGAAATGAAGCTAGTCATAATTCAGGAATATGAGAAATTCATCTGACTGGAACGTTTAGTTACTTCTCCCAACTACCAATTATCGTACAGAAAAGAGTTGTATATTATGATCAAGGACACCCTTATTTATAATAAGAGTATAAGTTTCCCTGTCCAAAGTTTCATCAGAAGATTTCCAAATTTTGAAGAGTGACAAGGACATATTTTCTTACCCCAAGTACATCGTCTTTGTCAAAAGAAGATTTTTCCCTCGATGTATCACTTCACTTTCTGTGGAAATATATGTATTCGACTATCTCAGGAAATATAAAACAATTGAATTTTGGAAATTTAAAATACTTTTCGCAGGAATGTTTATCGAATCAAGTGAACATCTTTGTTTTCATTATCCAAGTAGGCCTGTAGTGATACCTGTTTAATTCGACAAATGTTACTTTTAGCGGAGCGTAAAAATGAATGAAATGAATACAAAAATAACCGAATCATCAGTCTATGCATGCCACAAAGAGCAGAACAATGTTCCAAATGAATAGTATTCATGGCGTGTGAGAGGATGACCAGAGGACGAAAGAAAAAAAAACGAATAATAGTCAATTGAGAGTTGGACGGAAGAAATAAAACGAGTCAAGAGCTTCAACGGAAAATGGAATGACAGGAGAGACAGCCGTGACTGTGGGGACTCTGTTCACGTTTACTGTCCCTCTTTCAACTTGAGTTAGTTGACGCTTGAATTTTCTTTTTACTCCAACTCTTTTTACACATGCCACGCTACTAGCCGCATTCAGATGTCCCCTGGAGCTGACCATCCTTGACGGTGAATACAGCCACAAGAGCCCCGGCCCCATGTCACCTCACGTTTTATACCCGCACTGTGGAATATGCCCGGGCTAACAAAGTGCATTCAGTGAATTTTAAACGCGTTTGTGTGACCTCAAAATGTCGCTGTATGGCTTGTCCTTGGAGTGCAATGGGAGGGGGGATGTACCGGTAATTAAAATGTTTTTCACGGCTCATTAAATGCATACGCTGGTACTTGGAGAATTCGATGTAATTTTGTTATTGAGAGAATGACCTGTTGATGGCCTTCGGGTGCACCGCTAGAAAATTACTTCTGACGCTTCGAGAAAAAAATCTTGTCCTTTTAGACAATCACTCATTTTTATAAAATTTCTATGTACTTGGTAATTGAAGAATCCATTGAATTTTTGAATGGTCGATAAAATAACAGTTCGCCGGACCTGCTAACGAAAATTACGAAATAATATCAGAATTTTGGCAATTTCAAAAAATTTCAAATTGACAAGTTATTTTGCCCCATTTCAATTTCAGTCAATAGTAATTTTTTTGATAATTTTATCTGCTATTCCCCAGTCATCGCATGCTTATTCGACTAGAATCATCGGTAAACAACGAGTTGCTACGCAACAAAACAGTCGGAACATTTTCGATAATTTCGAAGCACTCGGGGATTATGACTGATAATCGACAGATGAAAAATCCAATTATTCTGAATTTTAAATAAAAAATACGCACTTTAATGAACGTTTTGATATGAAATTGAATTGAATTTCATAAGACTGGCAATTGAAATGAACTAAATGAATTCTCCTGGCGCTGAAAACATTAGAAACTGATGTGTGAGCACGTCAATATATTTTTATTTCATTCTTTTATCATTGCCCCCTTGTACTCTTCTCAGTGAGCAGCGGCTAGTGTCCCCGGCCTTTTCTTCCGCAGAAAAAGCGAAGTGAAGAGACTTTATACCTAGAGGAGTGAACACTCGAGTGGCCATAGGCTCTAACGAAGTAGAAACAATTGATTTAGTTCGTAAAGGAGGTTCCAACGACACTCGTGAAGTACTTCCATTAAAGTTGATCTAATGGAGCACAAAGACCGGATATCGATGTCTTCGCAAATTACCTCCAGCCAGCACTATCCATTTTCCTCGGTCATCAAAAATGGACGCAACTTCTCACTAAAGAGCCTCACAGTTTATTTTCTCTTTCCTGAACGAATGAGGAAAAATCACAAAAGATAATGGCAATAATGAACGTGGGCTTAAAAATTGGAAAGACATTTTCAGTAGAGATATTTTATCAAAAGAAATTTTTAAATTAAAAATTTAATCACAAAGACATACTTCGGTAATCAGTCCATACAGAAACTCCATCGAATTTTTCAGCGAAACTGGATTAATTGACCACTTACACCTCAATCCAAGTCCAATCAAAAATAAAATTCCGTCGGACTCGATGGGATGAATGGTTTGATGGGGAGGGATTAATTTAATTGAAAGGTTGCCTATCTACTGCAGCATAAAAAAATTCCAAGGATTTGTCTTGATCCGATCAATTAATCTAAAGCGACCAAATTCCCACCCTATAAACGTCATTTCCCACAAGATAAAAGCAAAATAAATTGACCTTTGCCTCAGCTTTCGAAGTGAAATTTTGGAGCTGCTATTGTACCTATTTACCGCGCCTTCATTATCCCCCCCCCCCCCCTGAATCCAATTTAATGTTACGTCTCTGTAAATGAGCAGTGGATCCTCCAGGAAATTCCACTTTTCTTTTACTAATGAGGTATTCTAATTCCTGAAGCTTTCACTGAAGTATTGCAAAAAAAAATGAAATAAAAAGCTGCGGTCGTTTGTATGGGTGACGCACTCGAATGGCCATAAAAATTCCCTCCCTTAACCGAAGAAAATGCAATCAACTTTATAATTACTCGCGCCAACTTTGATTAGTTCCGATGTTGAACCAGAAAAGAGTGCTCCTGGGTAAGGAGATAACGCGTAGAGAAAATAAAAAGGCAGACTCCAGTCCACTCTGGATGCCGGGCAGTCCGATTACTTTCATAAGTAGTAGCGCGTACTAGTCCTCACACCCCTCACGCAACCTATCCAACCCCAGTGAATACGAATAGTTGGACGTCGTTCTACTTCATCCCTACTTCTCCAATGTTTTCCCTCCGGCTATTCACAGGATCCGACTTAGTACTCCTCCCGGGGAGTTTCGGGACACCAACAAGTCAGTTGGATGCACCAAATTCATGGATAATCCCGCTAGAGCTCTCCCTGGAATCCTCTCTCACGAAGTCAGCGGAGGAGAGCCAAAAACAGCCAAAAAATCGAGGGTAAGAGGAGCTAAATCCCGAGGTTGGATCGACTGTGTTGGATCGAATAAAAAAAAAGAGCAGATAAACTACGGGGGATGAATCTCACTCACCCTTGGATGAGTCGAAAAACTGGGAGACAGCAACAGGATGACAGCTGTGAGTTCTAATCCGACTCTCATTCTTTTCGAGTAAAAATCTTAAATTATTACCGAGTGGCTCACCAGAATTCATAATATTCAAATGTACTGAGTCTAAGTCTGATTGGATCTATTGATTGCTGATTTTTTTTCACTCCATTACACATTTCGTAATGAAGATATAGAAATTATCAGCGAATGAAAGACAACCATTTCAATTTTTCCGACCTATCCATCGACACTAGTGAAGAGTGAAGAAAAATTCTTTTCAATTTGTGTCATAATTGTCAATTACCGGCAGTTTGGCGCTGTGGGCTGAGTCTATAGTTCTCATGTGGCAGACCCGGGTTCCCTTTCCACCGCAAACACTAGTGAGATTCTAACTAGTATAAAAAGGCCTGATCAGTCGTCTGAATGATGTCTCCATAGAGATTCGCCAGGAGACGTTAACCGAATGGAAAAAAAAATTGTTAAGCCAAGTGGACCTGTTATCAGACGAATTTATGAGATAAAAATGTATTCAAGTGTACTTAGCCCACTACTGCCTCGCTTATCAGACGCTAATTACTCGTTCACATACAGAACCCCTCCACCTCAGTAAACAAATATTCAAACTTCGGGCGCACATTCAAGGTACAAAAAAAGTAATTGCGGATACAAAAGCACTAATTTACGGATCGTTGAGTTGCTCTCTGCCTGATTCAATCGCAATCGGAGGACACAATTTTCGATTCAACATTCACGACAAACAAATAACCGGGTTTTCGATTACTCCTGCTGCTTACAACGCACGTATAACGAAGGACGCGAACGAAGATCGAACGGCTTGGCCGGCAAGTGAACAGTTCGCCGGTTGGTGGCACTCGATAAAAGAAAATAAAGGATGAACGACTCACCCTTGGACGAGTAGGCAGTGGAAAAACCGAGAGACAGCAACAGGATGACAGCTGTGAGTTGTAACGTACGCATGACACTTCTATTGCCACTAGATGTCAACGTGCCCTTACACTTGCGATAATTATCACAGTTATCACTGTCACCACAATCACAGTAACCACCACTGTCGGCAATGAGTCTTGCAGTCGAGTCAATCTCGATTGTCTTGAACATCTCCATGTCAATGATTTAACTGATAATCCCAGAGGCTTAATCCTTGGAAATAAATGGCCGGGAGAATGTCAACGTGATTCCATGACTGATTGATCACTGAGAGTGGGCTCACAGTGTTTGACACAAATTGAGGAGGAACTCAACGGAACAGAACAAAACAAAGAACACGAGGGTGTTGAGGGAGTTGACGCGCGCTTTACTCGAAAGTCGTTGCCGAGGGTCTCGGAATACCAAGTGATACGGTGTAGGGGTAGTTTTCGGCGGGCGCCCGGGGTGGGCGGATCCCTTCGGCGCGCGATAGAGCCCGCAGGGGTTGCGCGGTGCCGAGTGGACAGGGCGAGGGGGCGAGCTTTGCGGGGGATGCTGGCGAGAAACGCGGAATATACCCTCGTGTGTGCTGCCGCGTCGGGACGCCTGGCGCTACTGAGCCGGTTGAAGGAAAATTCAACGGTTTCAGGGCTGAGTTGACGGGGGTTTGTATTCGATGGTGGTGGTGCGCGGTATTATAGCGCCAACGGGAGGGGGTGTTTTGGGGAATTGGAGGGCTTCGTGGGTTTCTCGGTGGGACGCGAGGGAATTTTAGGCCTTTATTTTCGGGATCTGGGGTAGTCCATGATACTACGAAAATTAGGGTAGGGTCTGTTGTGCTCAGTTATAGGGAAATGTTAATTTAACCGGGGGAACTCTCAAGAGTCCAGTTAAGATTTTCAAACGATGTAATTTAGATTTTCAAGTCAGTAATTTGATTTTTTAAGATTTAAATTGAGTTTTTTGAAAGGCTTAATTTGATTTTTTTTTATTTATTCAATGGGAAATGGAAAGTTTGGGAATCTTAATTGTCAGAATCGTAGGTAGTTGATGGATGCAGGGGATGGCAGTGAACGATCGATAGCTTTCAGTCCTTTCCTTGATTAGATCGAGGATTAGTTTGTTATGTGGATGGAAATGTTCCATCCATCATCTCACGATCAAATATTTCATTTTCAATGTTAATATAGCTATTCATTTTGTGCCCAATGGGTGTCTTCAACAATTCGACAGGACTAACTGAATTTTATGAAATACCGAATGATGAATTATTATGTTCCGTAATGGATTTTTTTAATTTTACGAGTAATAATACCATGAGTACTGCTGATTAATTTGGGTACCGCTTTGATTGTTGCATTCCGAAATTCCTTCAATCGTGACAATTTATTATTCAACGAAAAATTCAATTTAGTGTTTCAATTATTATTTCCATTTTGTTCAATTTTTATGAGAAATTTAGTTTTGTATTCTCTGGAAAAATCCGAAAACTGTCATTTTTTTTATCCAACTTTTTGTAGCGAAACGATGAAAAATCTTCATCATCTGATTACCTCCATCACCATCATCATTATTTCCCGCCAATCCCCCATCCCTCCATATAACCATAAATTCATTCGTCCAAGTCTCCTAAAATTGTATTATCACAACAACCCCCATAACTCGAGGAATCTCCTAAATGGGCCATAAACTCTCATACCCACACGATAAGAATAATTTGACAAAGGTCAGCCCTAGACTCCCCAGTATCGCAGCATAACTGTTAATAAATTTCGTTTGTACGCTGCTGTTGTTAAAGGACTCAAGGACTTTTAACCTCAAACGAGAACAACGACGAGGGTGGGGGGAGGGGTTAAGAGCAGAGGGAGAGGCCACGGCACTCGACCCAGGGTGATACTAACCGAGTTTCGGTGGAGCGTATATAGTGATAGATAAAAGGAGAAATATAACAGGCGAGAGGGGGAGGTACGCAGAGAGGTGGCTGCGGCGGTCTCAAATTCCCGGGGGTTTACCACGTGCGAGGCCAGTGTCTCGTCGGCTGCAGATACTCTTTTCATTTTCACAACACCTGATATTGAAATAACCTCCAGGCACTCACCAAAAGACAGTGTGAGAATGTTAAACTCACGAAGGTGGGAATTAATTGCACTATTATCGTGCTATTACCTTCCACTCTATCATAAAAATATTTATCGCAATTAATGTCAAATTAAAATCAATATTTTCAATCAGTTTCCGTAAAATAAAAAAAAATATATTTTTTCCACCACTAAACAATCATAACCGCTTATCAATCAATCATCGCCAAATATTTGCAGTGCCCCTCGAAATTCGAGGCAGAATATTTCATCAATCCACAGGCAAAGTCAATTACCACTGAAAAAAAAAAAACATCCACCAATTTTTCAATGGAGAAAAATGAAAAGCTGCCAGTATCATAATTAATAATTTCCATTCTGTTTATTTCGGTGAGTTTAATTGGCCGGCTACTGACATCAAATATTACACTTTTTGATTATTTCCCATCGGACTGACTCGTTCGGCGTAAAATTTCAACGGTATAAGGGCCACCATGAGCAACTTGATTATTTATTTTTGCAATGCAAAAAAAAAACTACAGCGGAAATTTCAGATGAAAATTTAACAGTAAAACGCGTAAATCTCCTTCGGCTAAACTAGTTTTTTTCTCGGAGTGTACGTGGCCAGTTTACTCACTGGATAGCGTCCACCTCTAGCGATTTATTTCCAACGGTGTAGCTGATGATAGGGAGCGATCATGATCCCGGTTGAGATGCTGGGGTTGTAGAGTAGGAAGACCCAGATGGGAGCTGATGGCGCTTGCACACAGTGATACTAGTAAAGAGGATGTGAGAGGGTAAAAAGGTAAAGTTGGAGTGAGGAAAAAAATGAAGGTGACGATGAGAAGACTCTTGAGGAGGAAAGGACATTTGAAGGAGGGGAGCGTACACAGGTGAAAAAATATGAGCCCCTGGATGAGGAGCACTGACGGAATGAATAACGCTTGGGCAAAGAGGAGCTCGTTTGTGAGAGACAAACACCGGTACAGAGAAGAAGGTCACAGGAGAAATGACAAAACAACTCGAGATAGAATTAATCCTCCCCTCGGAATCTTGTCCACATTTACCACATAACGATTGAAAAGACAGCATTTCGCCTCACTATTGCGTTTTGTTAGGCAACTTCACCTGATTTTTTTTTTCCTGCATGTCGAAATTTACATATGCATCCCTTCGCCGCGAACGCTGCGAACCAGAGCCTGAGCATCTCGGCGCAATTTTATTCCGAACTTACAGACCCTGATATTGTAATGTAAACCTGTACTCGGTCTAAAGACGAGGGATAAGACGCCACTGGTAATCTGCATGAGGCTTTGTGTAGTACAGACAAGGAACACTTCGAAGTACCTACGAAATGGGAGACGTCTCATGGGACTTTGACAATGTAACCACTGGGTCTCCACTGCGCATACGCGCCTCTCCGTGCATCCCCCAACTCACTCTTATCACCCTCAATGTATTCCTCATCTTACCAACAATATATAACGTTAACTCAGAGAAGCTGGGATGATCCATACAACTAACTTCCTCGAAACCCCCTCTCTCTGCCCCTCTTGATCTCGCAAAACCCACGGATATTAACCTTCTACGAGTTATCACAGCGATCTTGACATTATAGTTCCGATAATAAATGATGAACTGTTTTCTATTAAAACAAATCATGCAGGCTGACAATTTCGAAGGGTTGTCGCCCGCAAGAAATCTCATCTGCTCTGATTTTCGGGAAATCAATAATTTTTTGTAAGGGGGAAGGAAATGGAAATTCTGAAAAGCCGAGTAAATTTCCGGTTTTTAAAAGGACATTTTATTTGGATATTTTGTCAAGCTCAAGCATTCTTCACGAGTCAAGCGGAACTATTTAATTTACTCGCTGTCAAGAGGAACATTAAATTCTACGCAATTATATATTTTTCAGCGGCAGAAAGCCGAGGGCTTCCAAAATCATTTGAACTCCCGATAGCACGTTTTTTCACGTTAATCATTGCTCACCGAATAATCAACTGAAATTTTCCAATTTTGAAAAAAGTCGGATGGATTAATCCGCAACACCTAAATATTCACAAGAGTGTTCCAGCGATTTTGAAAAATTCTGGTGACACTCGGAATTGCAGCGCTTTCATCTCTCCCCAATCGAAATATGAGTTTCCCCGGTACATTTCCGATTCCGGTCCTTCCCGTTATTCAAACAGGCTCAAAAACCCCGGGTAATAGCAATTTTTCATCACTTAAAAAACCCGGTTACGTCATCATCAACAAATCCCCCGGTGAAGCAATCCCTTTGACAGTTCAAATACACTGCCATTCAATTCCATTTTCATCGCCATATAAAACACGATCGGGTACCGTTGTTCAACGAGTAATCATAAAATCACGTGTATTCCACCGGTATTGGTTGGGGTTTAGTGTCCGTAAAAACACAAGCGAGAGCCCTCGAATGTCACGAATGAATCGCTGTTGGAACATACGCCTGTGGAGATTATTTACGAAAAGACAAGCAAGAAACTGCGGTACATTGGTCCTGGGTATCGGTTATACGGGCAACTGGCTGCCGGAGAGTGGGGATGACGGCATGTTCGAGGGGGAGGGGAGTGGGGGGAGGTAGAGATTGGAAAAAGCCGGTGAGATTTATAGGTGCAATAAAAGGGCTGGAAAAAAAGTGCAGTGCAGAAAGTGAGAGGATATAGAAACAGGGATCTGAAAAAATCATCGTTAGAAAATGATCGGTAGATAAAATCATAACCGTAAATTCCGGGGATGTTGATGAATAGTGAGCGTGAAAAAATGGCATTTGTGGGTGTTTGATGATGGGTTTTTAATAATTAAACTTCCTCGCATTAATCAATAATTCACCTTTGATTGTAATAAATAGAATAGTATATTTCGTAACATGTGAAAAAAGTGGTTTTTGACTCGTGGGATTATATCCGTCGCATTCAGCTCGTGATATAAACCAAAAACCATTTTTTTCACGAGTTACGAACATAATTTTTCATCAATCTGTGTCGGAAAGTAACTTTTCAGTCACTCTTCGCTTCGCGTCGAGTGACTAAAAAGTGCCTTTTCGACACATTGAGATGAAAAACATTGCTCGTAACACGTGAAAAAAGTGGTTTTTGACTCGTGGGATTATATCACTCCCCTTCGGCTCGTGCTATAAACCTCCCACTCGCCAAAGAAGTATATTTCGTAACAAGTGAAAAAAAAACACTTTTTTCACGTGTTACGAACAATATTTTTCATCTCAATGTGTCGGAAAAGCACTTTTCAGTCACTCGTCGGAAAAGCACTTTTCAGTCACTCGACGTGAAGCAGACAGTGACTGAAAAGTTACTTTTCCGGCACAGCGTGATGAAAACCATTTTTTTTCACTTGTTACGAAATATACTATTTCATCTCAATGTGGTGAAAAAGTGCTTTTCAGTCATTCGACGCGAAGCGGACAGTGACGGAAAAGTAAGTTTTCAGTCACTCGACGCGAAGCAGACTTAGTACTTTTTCGACAAATTGAGGTGAAAATAGTATATTATGCAACTAGTGCGTAAAGTAGCACTTTTTCGCACGGGTTGTGCATCGCTGGCACGAGTTATGATTTACGAACGAAAACCGGTACCGAAAATTGAACTTTTTGGGCAGGTATTACAAAATAGTATAGTATGCACCTAGTGCGTAAAGTAACACTTTTTCGCAGGAGTGCTAGGCGATCACACGAGACGAAAAAGGCGATACGCACGGGTTACACACCTAATTTTTTGCAATACCTGCCAAAGTTCGCTTCGAGGGGAGTTTTGGAGGGCAAAGTGTTTTTTTTTTCGGTTTGAGGTGCCGAAAAGTCAAGTTCATGTGTAAAATGAAATCCGAGGGCGTAAAGCGAAACTTTACACACGAGTTTCAGTTTACGCACAAAAAACCGTACCGAAAGGTGAACTTTTTCGGCAGGTATTGCAAAAATATTGTTCGTAACTCGTGAAAAAAGTGTTTTTTTTTATCACTTCTTACGAAATATACTATTTCGATACACGTGAAAAAAAGTAGCTTTTAAAGACTGGCGGGGGTAAAACCTGAGCCAGAGGCAAGCATTGTCATCACGCGAGTGGGAAACTGCTTTTTTTTCTTGTGCATCGAATAATATTTTATGACAGTAGTAAAAAACAAGATTTTGTCACGCTTCGCTTGGCAATAGTAAACAAAGGCCACTTTTTATCACTTGTGTCATAAAAGAAGCGTTATATCTTTCTCCTATCTTGAACTAATGACTTACCCGTCCCGCATGTTCATCTTTGGAACTTAATTTTCACGTGATTGATTTTTTGACATGCAAATAGTGTCTCAGTGATGCTCGAGAATACTCTCCAACTGTCCCGAAATCATCGAACTCAAATCCTGCATTCTCAATTGTATAGAGTTTCTCGGAATTCGACCAGCATTCTTGCAAACATGACTGCAGGAAAGGGGGGATAGAGAGTGGAAAATGTCGCTTAGATTTATAGGTACGATAAAAGGGCGGGAAAAAAATACAAACAGAAGGTGTGGGAGCGTAAAAATAGAGGCCCGGAAAAATCATCGGTAGGAATCGGTAAATAGAGTCATAACAATAAATTGAGTAGTCAAAAAATAGTATTTGGGGGTTCATTTGTGTCTCAGTGTTACTCGGGAATACTCTCAATTTTTTCTAAAATCATTGAACCTCAACTCTACATTCTCGATTGCAGAGTCTCTTAAAATTCAAGAAGCATTATTGCGTACATGACAGCAGGTGTGAGGAGGAGGGATATTGGAAAATCCGATGTAATTTATGTGTCCAATAAAAAGGCTTGAAAAAACATATAATGCAGAAAACGAGGACGAGGACGTAGAAAAGTAGAGGCCTGGAAAAGTCATTAAAAATGGATCATCAGATAAAATGATAACCATAAATTGGATGGATATCAATAAATAATGAGCCCCAAAAACCAAAATTTGTGGGTTCATTTATGTCCAAGTGTTACCCGCAAGTGCTCTTCAATTTTCATGAAATCATTGAGCTCAAATTCTGCATTCTCAACTTCAGAGTTTCTCGAAATTCCATAAGCATTCTTGCAAACACGACTGCGGGGATGAGAGGCAATGGAGATTGGAAAAATCCGGTGTGATTTACGAGTGGAATAAAAAAAGCTCGAAAAAAAATCGAGTGCAGAAAGTGATAGGACAAAAAACAAGAGGATACAAAAAACCAGTCTGGTAAAAAAAAAATCATTGTTAGAAGAAATCACACAAATGAATTCTGTGGATATCGATGAATAATGAATGCCAAAAGATCGACATTCACGTGTCCATTTATCCGGCAATGTTCCACGAAAATATTCTTGCTTGCAGTACGTGAACTGAAACTAGAAACAAGGGAAGAAAATAGGGTATAAAAATGCGAGGGGAAAAGTTTAAAAATTTATCCGTCGTCCCCTCGTGTATGACACTAGAGGCAGACTCCCCTGGGGCATCTGTGTGACGCATTTCACGTGCCTCGTGACACAATACGCAATGAATACGCCGGAGAAATAAACAAACATAACTCATGATATATTCAGAGTGGTGCAATTAACACGCGATGATACTTCTTTCCCTCCAACTTTTGTGTACATGGTACCCGTGGGGGGGTTGAATAAATACAGGAGACGGGGTGGAGGGAGCCTGGTGTGGGGAATTTGATACACCGGGAGGAAAGTTTATGAAAAAGTTGAGGAATAAAAGTTGGAAGTTGAATTTTTACTGCTGAGGAAGAAAAAGTGTGACAAAGTTGGCCAGCGGGGGGGGGGGGGTGATATCCCGCCGAGGGAGTACAAGTGTCGGAACATCGGGGAGTCACGTGTCGTAATGGAATGACTATGAAGAAGGTGAGAATGCTTTTCATGCAGGTCGATGTATCTTTTTCGAGGGTTCACTTCCACTCCAGATGGAATACATTTCTTGCGATGTGAATGGTAGCGATAGTTCAAACATGCAGAGAAGCGTATGAATAGAGAAGAAATTGATTATTCTCATGCAATTCCAATTTTAATTACCACAAAGTTGATCAATTGCTGAAAAGGCATTTGAAATACTCTCTTTACAAACAAATAATCCATTTTTCATTACCATCACTTCAGAGATTGCGTAAATACCGTTGCAAATAAAATGTGCAAACATTTAATTTCGCAGAACTTCAGGGGGAATAAAAAATCCCTTCAACATTGAAAATACCCGGCGTATGAAAAGACCAACCACCATCATCTCCCATTCTTTTTGCTGAAGGCATCTCCAACTGCATTACAATTAAATTATATTCATTCTTCATATTTACTCGTGAGAAAAAATGTAGACAGTCTGGGACTACGCCCACGAGTTCTCTTTCCGGATTTTCCAGTGTGTTTATTTCCAAGCTTGTGGAGAAGACCGTTGGGTATCGTTTTATTCTACCATCTAGACCACCACTGCCTCGTCCATCCCCTTGGTTCTTTCATGTGGTCCATCTTTACTCCTTTTTATCTCCTCTGTTCTTGTTCAACTCTCCTGTTCTTTTTTTTATTCTCCTTGTACTTTACTCAGCGAGGCTAGAACGTGTCTTCTGTTACCTGGACGCTAATAAAACACCTAGACGCCTTTGGTCTATGCAGTATTACGACTCTCTATCGACCCCTTTGAGACCGGAGGAATTCTTTTTATGGCCTTCAGTTGTGAGTGGAATTTAAAAAAATGGGTAAATAAAATCAGCGCAATTGAAATTTCATTTTACTAAGATATTTTGCGTTTGATGGATATTATATCTTAGAAAGCTGGACTGAGACAGAAAACTATTATTTCATGACGCTGTGTCGGAAAAGTAATTTTTCAGTCACTCGACGCGAAGCGGAACTTTTTTGACACATTGAGATGAAATAGTATATTCCGTAACAAGTGAAAAAAAATGGTTTTTGGCGAGTGGGAGGTTTATATCACGAGCCGAAGGCCAGTGATATGATCCCACGAGTCAAAAACCGCTTTTTTCACGTGTTACGAACAATATTTTTCATCTCAATGTGTCAGAAAAGCACTTTTCAGTCACTCGACGCGAAGTGGAGAATGACTGAAAAGTTACCTTTCCGACACAGCGTGATGAAAAATTATATTCGTAACTCGTGAAAGAAGTGGTTTTTGACTCGCGGGATTATATCACCCGCCTTCGGCTCGTGATCTAAACCTCCCACTCACCAAAAACCATTTTTTTTTCACTTGTTACGAAATATACTATTTTGACATTCGCACGCGAAAAAGTCCTTTTTCTCCCCGGCGGGAGCAAAGTACTCACTTCCCTCCCGCTACGCGGGAGGGAATTGCGACTTTACTCCTACGCCGGGGAGAAAAATCATGTTC